>OV725079.1:174878308-175068024 GCA_928085145.1 Nezara viridula | reverse complement strand
TCAAAATTAATAACGGTAACAAAATTAGGGACTAATGAAATAATCATTATGAATGAAACAAACATAATAAAATTAGGTAACAAAAGGAATGAAAAAAATAATTATCAAAGAAATGTAATGAAATATTATGAGATAAAAATGTAAGAGTTATACATAGATTATATTTCTCTTACATTTTTATATCATAATATTCCATTCCGTTTCTTTGTTAATTATTTTTTCATTCCTTTTGTTACCTAATTTCATTATGTTTATTTCATTCATTAAGATTATTTTATTAGTTCCCAACTTTGTTACCTAATTTCATTATGTTTATTTCATTCATTAAGATTATTTTATTAGTTCCCAACTTTGTTCTCGTTATTATTTATTTCATAAGTTCCTCTTTGTTATTGTTATATTATTAATTTTTTATTTTTAATGTAAATAGTTTCTCATATATGAATGAAGACCTGAATTTTGGGCTGAAACGTCAGAAAAAATAAAAATATATATCATTTATTTATTTTTACTTTTTATTAATTTGACTGAACACCCTAACCAACTTCTCTTCATGTATATTTTAGATTAATAAAAGTTTGATATATACATATATAACTATTTTTCCATTTGATGTCATAATGCGATTTTATATCATGTGTTCTTTATCTTAGTTCTTTTGTTCAGTTTAGAGACAGATCCAATGTAAATTATTTTTTGTTAAAATTAACAAAAAATAAATATAGACAAGTTTCCTTATTTCTAATTTCAAAATAATTGATCATAACCACCGATGTGGCATCATTTCTTTTTGGTTTAGGACCTTGTCCTAGTCTATATGTAAAACATAAACTTCAATAATTTCCAAAATATCTTTCATTAAAACTTCAAGTTTTTGATCGTTGTGTAATTTACTTTTAATGCATAACCAGGTATTCAGTGCAATATTTTCCTACAAGTTAGAAACTTATTTACCTTAAAGTGTTCCATAAGTTCTTTACTTTTTTTTTGTTTGTTGTTTAAGATTGATTTGCTGTGTTATATAAGAACCATTCTACTCTATTACCTTCTTCCATCTCTCAGAAAGCTGCTTATACTCTTTTTCCAAAATTGTTGAGCCTTGCAAAATATTCACAAATCGAGATAAATTTTTATTCCGCTTTCAGATTTTTTACATTTATCAAGGAGAGAATGTTTTAATGAAAGAAAAAAACTAATAATCGGATGGGGCAAGATTTTTGGAGTACAGAGGAGTAGGTAGAAAGTCCCAACCAAATTGTAAGAGTTTCTGTCTTACGGCTAACTGAACATGCGGCATTGGATTTTAATAGGTCTCCTCAGAATCCCCAGACCTTGCCCTATCCGATTATTACTTATTCCTTTTGTTAAAAAATTCTCTCCATGATAAATGCCAAAAATCAGAAAGTGGAATAAAAATGCTTCTCGATGAATATTTTGAGGTAAATCACAAAAATTTTAAAAAAGTGTATAAGAGGCTTTCTGAGAGAAGGAAGAAGATAATAGAGCAAAACGGTCCAAATCTAACACAGTAAATCAACCTTAAACAACATATAAAGAAAAGGGAAAGGACTTATGGGTCATTTTTTCTGTTTTATTCAAATTGCAGAGTATCATCTTACGGTTATACAATTTTAGTAATCCATAATTATTCTCTTAATAGAATTTAACTTAATCTTTTTTTCATAAGATGAAACTATATTTTGTGAAATTTGATTATATTCAATTAGCTTATTAGCTTATAAAATATATACAGAAATATTGTACAGAATATTACTATAATCAACTGAGATATTCTATTTTAGTTCTAATCTCAGAATTGTAAATCCTGAAATTTCATAAATCAGTAATAAATCATCCTGTATAAGAATTTTAGTTGTTAAGAAAGATTTTTACATATATCACTGTATATTTAAAAGTTTATATAACACAATTATGTCCATATTGATATAAAAATTCTGGACTTTCTTTCATCATTGAAAAGGAAAAAAAAAACATTTCATTAGTATAAAATATGTTAATTTATCAAACAGTACCACGAAAACAATCATTTCTTACCAGTAAGATTGTAATCCTAAGTATATTTATTAGAATTAAAAAACTAAAATAATAAAAAAATCAATTTAAAACTGCAAATAGGTGCAATGCAGTGGCTTTCTTCTGATCCTATAAAAAAAAATGGTGGCTTGAAAGTTGCATTTGAAATTGGCTCCAAACTGGTAGAACACTACTATTGCAATATAATCAAATCATCTCTAATTAAATGGATTATCCTAATTCAAATATTAATACAGTATTTATTATTAAGAATAACTTACATTTTACATCATTTTCACATTAAAAAAAATGATACTATTTCTAATAAAAGAAGAAAAAGATTTTAGGTACCAACCTTGGACAACTGAATAATGTATAGAGAATTTATTTTTAAAATTGCTTATTTATATAAAACATTAAATTAATCAATTGATATAAAATTATTAATATTTAAATCTAATAATTAATTAATATATTTTTCACAATGATCAGGATTATTACCAATTCTATTATAATAATTATTTTTCTATGTTATACGAAATTACTGTAAATAAATTAATTTTCAATTAGTTATTATGAAGGAAAATAATTCTGTAGATTAAAAAAACAACAACAATGAAGTTTTCGAATATTTTTTATTCTTTTATAATTATACAATTATTACAGTTTTTCAACCTGTGTTTAAACATTTCATTAACTAAGGGAAACACATTATCTAACTTAACTAACAGGGGCATTAGTGCTAAATCGAACTATTATTTTATTTCTCTTAATACCGACAGCAAATGGAAAAAATATTAAAAAGAAACAAAAATATTAGGGTAGTGAAATAACCATTCATATATTTGTTTGTCCGTAGTTGAAATGAATACAGGCAAATCTTTCCAATATAAGGGTTATAACACTTATTAAAAATCCGACTTAAAAGAGATCTAGGATAAAGTCACATAACATTAACACTTTACCAATTATTGGCACTTATAACTTTAATTCGATAATATAAGGGTTTAGTTTCATGTAGGATTTTGAACTTGGCGCCATTTCAAAGGCTGATGTTTTTGAAAGGGCGCTAAGTTTGAAATCCTACATAAATGCTTATTTTATAAAATTTAAGTAACAAGTGTCAATAACAGGTGATTTCATCCTACCTATTTGTTATTATGATAGAAGTATAAATATTAAAAACTAATAATTTTATGGATTTTTATTAAAATATGATCCCGTTATATACTTATATTTTATTTTAATTTACACCCTACCCTGCCGATAAGGCAACCATACGGGTGTATGCATGTGCGTAGAACGCAGTATGCGTTACATTCACCTGCTGCTTCAGAACAATTACATTTTTTACAGCTGTGCACACAGCCTGCTCTTTTTTTTCTTTTTATCGGCATCTGTTCACCCTCTTGGCGGTCTTCCGTTACGTATCATGTCCCATTTTTAGTTCCAATGAAAAGTGGATTGACCCAACAGTTCCTTCACGTATAGATTGCTTGTAATACGGGTATTTTCTTGTCATAAGTTGAGGGAGATCGCTCTCCGTCCAGAGTGTAGAGCCCCGTCTCCTCAACAACTTAGCCTCAGTGCTCAAAGGGGTCAGACTAGGATGATATGCTCGGCGGTCTCCGGCACTCTCGTCAAACTTGGGCATAGGGGATCGATGTTCTTGCATATTCAACGAGCTTTGTCGGAAAACCCCATGCCTGTGAGAGAGGGAAACTGTGAGACCCAGTAGTCCGGGAAACCCATGGTCTGTCTCATCTCTTGAACGCAACAGTGGGGAAGTATTTTCTTTGCGTCTAGCCTATTTGGCGTCGTCTCCACGTGGTTACCATTCTTTTCATGTGTTCTCCCGAAGAATCCTCTTCATCCATTAGTGTTTTCATGTTGATCCTCCACACGAAGGATTCGCGGTAGATCCACTCAGGCCTTCTCTCTTAAACTTATGCCGGAAGTTTTCTTCTCGTAGGAGAAGAATCAATAGGAGTAGTTCGGCTAAGACTTGTACCGCCTCATGAGACACTGAACGGTACGCTCTAGTGACCCGCAGCAGAGCCATCCGTCCCGTTATAATACTTGGTAAAATAATAAAAACGATAAATATATGTATCTTTATTAAAATTCGATAACATTTAATTCTATCATTCATTAAATGGATATCCCTTCGAAACTAAGGCCGGATAATCTTCTTCCACGCTAAAATAAAACTTCGATGCGGGAGATAATTTTTTGAAAATTATAGAGAATCCCTTCATAAATTATAAACAAAATTAATAAAAGGGGACAAAATCCGATCTCTACCTACCCGTGGTGTCCCTTGGGTTATGATAACAGAGACTGCACCGAATAATGGTATAACCATGAAAGGATTGCAGCACAGGCGGATTTACGGGGGGGGGGGGCTTTCGGGCTGAAGCCCTTCCCCCAAAACGGTAAAATATAACCATGTTTTATAGAAAAAAATATATCTCTTGTAGTATTATTGTTCGTGTAATTACATTTAATAGGACTTCAAGAATCACTTAAACACCATTTCATATAGGTCATTTCTTTCTTCTTTTTTTAAAATTAATTTTCGTTATATATATATGAAACAAAATCTTTCGGGCTGAAGTCCCTCCCCCAAAATTAAATCCTGGATCCGCTAGTGGATTGCAGGAAAATGCATCCCTGGAGTAGAGGAAACTCCAAGCCGCAGTGAAGGTGACTCTTCTAGGGGTGGAAGACCCTGATATAAAGCTTCTTGACCCTCCAGGTTGGTGGTTAATGCAGTAGGCTAGCTCCTCCATCATTGAAAAAACATAAACTGCTAAAATACCAAGAAACAAGCTTCGGATGCTTGATGGTTTATTACAGAAAAGACTTAATGCAAGAAAACGGATAATCAATATAGGATATTGGAATGTACAAGGCCTGTCAAGTAAGATAAACACCCTCCCCAGGAACGTTAGGACGTTAAAACATTCAACAGAGACGTAATAGTGTTATCAGAAATAAAGAAAAAGAGAGTGAAGAATTGGAAGACTTCATCTATATGTGGTCAGGGGTTGAAAAGCACAAGAGAACGAAATCGGGGTTTTCAATCTTAGTCAAGAAAAGCCTTAAAAATAACATAAGAGGCTGGGAGATGATAACTGAGCTGTTGATAACAATGGGTATAACTTTATATA
This sequence comes from Nezara viridula, assembly GCA_928085145.1. Lineage (NCBI taxonomy): Eukaryota > Metazoa > Arthropoda > Insecta > Hemiptera > Pentatomidae > Nezara > Nezara viridula. The sequence continues at coordinate 175,062,817 of OV725079.1, read as the reverse complement.
GAAGATACGTTGCTGTCATAGGCGTTTACGCAACAAATAATGATCAAAATGCTTATATAAATTCTGGGACGACTTAAGGAAAGTATTAGAAAAAATTCCCCGACGGAAGGAAATATTTCTGAATGCACAAAACATGAATACACGGGCTGGTAAAGGTTAAAACTGTAAAGTGATTGGAAAATTTGGTGAATCCGTAAGAAATGGCAATGGAGAAAGACTAATATAGATAATAAAGGTAAACAACACCTTCCTTGAACATAAAGACATTCATAAATTCACGTGGCATAATCACAACAGGCGACTAAAATCAATGATAGATTATGTAGCAAAATAATTCTATGATACAAGGATACATAGAGATGCTCAATGTGGTTCAGACCAACACATACTGAAATCCCTTTTTATTGAATAATTAATAGTTGGCCGTTGCATTATAAAGGAAGGAGATGGTCCGAGGTGGCGGTCATAAATAGGCTAAATAGTGGCAAAACTATTTTATTAAAAGTCTCGGGCTCCCTCTTCCCCGAAATTGTTTTAAAAAGATGATATGCCAATATGTTTTAAAAATGAAATAATTAGGAAACAAGAACAGAATTAATTTGAAACAAAAAACGTTTTAATGTCTAGGACATACACACACACACACACATATATATATATATACATATATATATACATACACATATATATATATATATATATTTTTTTTTTTAATGCTAAAACCAAGGCAATTGAATTAATAGGAGATTCATTATTATTCATTTCCACATAAAAGGAAGATTACCTCTTTGGAAACCTCCTTCTTTAGTACAAGTAAGATCTCAACTGATATAATATTTAATCAATACAATTGAACCATGTGAGGTACACCTTCAATATATTGCCTTCAATTATATTGCTTTAATAATATTGGCTCAATAATATTGAATGTGTAATGGGCCCTTAAGGGAATGGATAAGAAGACTTTTGTCACTGTTACTGGACCGGCAAGGTCCAAGAGAGTGGAGCAGGTTGTCACTGTTCCAAACCGAGACCCTGTGACATGTCACTGCTCCACCAGTTTACCATCACATACCTAAGTCCAGAGGTTTTTAAAATCTTTACCTCGAAGTCCCGTGCCGGTTGTTCGGTGGGAGTGTCTTGTTTAGATATTTTCATTTATGTACAGATTACGTGAAAGTTACGTATTCATTTCTGTGTCTTTGTTGTTTATGAAAGTTTACCTTCAATTTATTGTGTAAGTTGGATTTTAAGTTATTAAAAATATTTAGTTGTTACATATTTAGTTACCTTTAGTGCATCCTATGCTATTTTATTTTATGTGTTTTATTATTATTATAATTTATTAATAATGGAATGAACAGTCTTTTCCGTTGTATTTAAAAGATGTAAACACTACATGGTCCTTGCAAATAATTCAGGAAGTACTATTCCTTGGTCAGTGAACAAATGACAAAATAATATTGAAAGAAGTGAATAATAAATAACAATGGTTGTGAGAGGGAGGAATTCATTACTGTCCTGGTTAAACTACAATAGTGCATTCATGATAATAAACCAAGATCTGTGTATAAATTATTGTGAACTGTATTTTTTCAAATAATAATCCAATTTTGATGATTTTTTTTTGTTTAGTTTTGAAGTTGTCTTCCCCATGCCTGTCATGTCATTATATCATGTATCGCCACCATATTTGCTGATTGTCAACAATAAGTTGACAGGCGCAAGTATATATTTTATAGAAAAAAAAAAAAAGTTTTGAAGGGAATTGAGTAATCTTTGAAATGAATGTAATTCATCTTAAATTCCACACTTTTTGAGTTATATGCTTATAAAATTTTATTTTCTTCTTAAACTGTATCATTTAAAATTACGTTAACTCTTTCTCATTAATTTTGGAGGGATGACTATTTTCCCACCTGAAGAAGATATGTGATCTTCAAAATTATGGCTGAATTATTGAATTTTATGAAGAATTAACGAAGATAAGTATTCAGACAAAAAAAAACTTTTGGGAAATAATATATAGTACATATAGATGGTATTAAAAAAATTCACCCAGCATAGGTCTATAAAACGAATAAACTGATGATGCAGGGCATGATGCCCACATAAGAATATTTTAAACAATTAATCCTGTCTTGATCCTAACTTATTGAATGACTTTTATTGATATGTAGAAAAAGAAAAAAAACTAAATTTTATTCCGGGAAATTTAGTCCTCTAAGAATAATCATAATGAACAAATATATGAAATTGTCTGGCATTATAAAAAAAATAAGAAAAATGTTAGCTAACAAAACATAATAATCTAATCTTATAATTAAAATAAATTAAGTACAAGTAAACATATTAATTTGTACATAAATACAAATGAGTGTGTTTAAAACACCATTTTAATTTGCTACATCCAGCATAAACAATGATCGTTCTAATTTATTTGTGGTCAGTTTTACTCATGTTATTATTATTCTTTCCATTATTATTATTTCTTAATCATTTCTTAATTCAAAATACTTATTATTTTATATTGTGTTAGTTGTTTTATCATTTATTAGTCATTCATCTATATGCAGTTGTTATAAGGTCTATATTTGTACTGTACATGTAAAACATATAACATTTCCGGCAGACGAGTAATCATGCTGTATAAATGTTCTTTGTATTTTGGATTTATAATGTATACATATTTAATAAAGCATTTCTCATTCATTCAAATGAGTGTGTTCATATATTTGTTTTGATTAACAATATTCATGTTTTGTAAGTAACCGTAACATAACATTCAAATGAGAGCGACAGCTCTTTGATACGAAATTTTATTCTTACACGTATTCGCAAGATTGATTGCTAAGGAGGTGGAAGAATAAATGTTGTTTAAATGAGGTTAAGATAGAGGCTTTGTTTATTGAGACAGGTAGCATGCATGATAAAGTATTTTTTAAAGGAAAACGTTCTATCTCGTGTTAAACGAATGAACAGAGGAACCAGGAGTAAACAAATCAAGAAAGTTGTAAAGGTTCGGAAAAGGTGTACACCTAGGAAATATTGCCACTGGAATTCTGGATAGAGCCAATTCAACTCAGCATACCAACTGGAGACGTGGGAGTGGCTAAGGACTCCAAAGATGAATCGAATGAAACAATTCATTAATCTTTTCAATCTAATCTCAAACCCATAACATTACCGTCCACCGTCGATAAGGCAGCCATAATCAAAGTGAGGAAAGATGAGGTGAGGATACTTGGAGTTGGCGGATTTTTAGGGGCATAGAGTCACGGAATCTCAGGAACTATTTTAGGATTATGTTTCATTGAGGTTGACTAGGGAATAGTATGGAATGGAATTAATAAGATGCTTGGAACCAATGAGAATGGCTTTAGTCTTCTCAACGTTCAACTTTAAATCATTTCCCGCTGCCCAAGCAGTAATACTGTTTATTATTATCTCTGTTTACTTCTTGTAGTCTTCGGATCGCCTTAAGCATCTCGGTAGGATAAAAGGAAAGGTAGATTTGGAGATCATCAGCATATAGATTTGTAGTTAGGTTTAAGCTTTGAAATTATGATTTGTCACTTCTCCATGAAATACCCCATCGTTTGATATCTCATTCATCATAATACAACCTTACCAAGAGCCGGAAAAGAGATTTTTATACTATTGTAGTATATGTGCTGTAGATTTCGCCATTTCATTGCAAAAAACAACAGTTCTTTTATTCAGTCAATGAAACCGGTTTGTACAGTTGATGAGTCATAAATTGTCGATATGACGGTACTTTTAAATTAATTTAGCTTTAGTGTTTTGTAACTGTTGTTAGTCCAATTGTGTTTCACTTGTTGTTTTTTATTATATTTATTTTTAAAGTAATTGGATTTTTGAAGATTATATCTTAAATTTTTTTGTGAAAGTTGCTAGATATTTAAAACTGTTCGGTTGTTTTAGTTTTTTCCCAAGCATTCTAACTGATTTTAGGAATTGATAATTATGTTACAGTTTAGCTACTTTATTTTAAAAAAACCTCAAACATTTGTAGAAATGTAAGACTTAAACAAGTAATATCCCACTTGTACAATGTTTTCATATATTGTAGCTATGTTATAAGTCTTTAATTGTTCTAATTAAATTATTATTCTTTTTTTTTTTTTTTTCAGGTACAAGTGACATCAATGTTACTATTCCAGAAGAAATGGCTGATAAAATTAATCCTTCATGTAAGTTTTTTTTTTAATTTCATGAGAATTTCATTTAAAATGATTAGAGATTATAGCACTAAACTTCCTTTTTATCTACTATTAATTAATAATAAATAGTCCGTCGTCGTACAGATCCCTTTTTATCAAATTATTAACATCCACTTAAATCTTCGTAAATAGCTTCATCTCATTGTAACCTAATAATATTTTATTTACCTAAAATCTCGGAATTGGAGTATTTTCAATCTGGAGATCGGCAAACTTTGCCTATTTAATTAGGTATTAAAAACTTTTATGTGATCTCAGAACTCTATTATAAATGTCCTTGAGACAGATTGTAATATTTTTCAATAAATAAGTTTAAAAAAATAAAAAAAACTTTTAAATACCCATTTATTTTCTTTCTACTAGAATCATAAGACAATTAGCAGAAAGTCGAGAAAAAAGGTGGTCTACAAAAATATTGGGCCGTTTGGCATCATGCTGAATGACTTAATATAGGTCACCTCCATTCCCAAAATTTCAAAATAACGAGTTAAATAGGCCAATATTTTTGTTAGCCATATTTGTTCTCTATTTTGTGATCACATTATCTTACTACCCAAGTGAAAAGCAAATGGCTGGGTACTTTACATCATCAATTTTACACATTTTTACGATTTTTTCGAAAACGGCTCTAACGATTTTGATTAAGTTCATTATATCAGTGTTAAATTAACCAGTTTTTAATATAATGTAAGTTTTATTCTCATTGATGTTCTCTAACAGGGCTTAAATGCCTAAATTTCAATATTAGCTTCCTCTGAAGTACCTTAAATCTTTTTTATTTGAAACAACCATTCATATTGATCTCTAAGATAAAAAATATTTCAATATAAAATATGAATGAATTTAATAATTAACTAATTTTTATTTTGTATTTTAAAATAGTTTATTTGATATACTGCCCAAGTCTGGTTGATATGAACTTTGCTTAGTGTAATTATTTCTCTAGAAAGGACAGATAACCAGCTAGTTAAGGTTAAATAAGTTTACTAAAATTGGATTATTTCAGTTTTTAGTTCATGGAATTTTTTTTTGTTTGTGGGAGCTCTGTAAAAAACTATTTGTTTATTCTAATGAATTTATATTTATTTATTTATTAGGTGCTTAAGTGCTTATAATGTCTGGTGATAAACACATAGTTAACAATGTCTATAATATTTCATATTAAATTAATATTTTGTTGGTTTGCAGTTCCAATTGGTATCAAAATAGAGGAAGAGGAGAAAATCTATTACGGTGAGAAACCTTTAACATTTATATAACCTTGTTTTTAATTTTGGATTGATAAATAAGTTTTGATTAATGTAGACCAGAAATGGCCATTCTTTTTTAGTCTTTGACCTAACTTAATGAATTTGGTATTATTATATAATTATATCATAATATAAAATAATTATTATAAATATAGATTTGTCCCAAAATACTGGGATGTATTAGAGAGGAAACTTTGCTAGAATCTCATCTGCTATCTGAAACGTTAAAATTAAAAGAATTTGAACGTTATTATGTTTTAGATTGTTATCACTAGGAATAGTCCAGTAACCTTGTCATGGAAAAAGGTAGTCTTAAGTTGCATTAATTGGTGATCGAAGGTCTCTTTTTATTTTCTTGTATGTGATGTAATTAAGATACAAAATCCAAATTTACAACGTCGGCATCTCCCCGAACCACTTTAAAATATCCAAAAGATTTCTTTATTTTGCCACTTTTTTTCGGTTTTCTCTATTTTGACCACGATGGAGCACATTTTCGTCTAAAAACATACTACTAGTTTCTGTAAACCTAATAGGTTTCAAAGTACAGTTTTTCAAAATTTGGCAAACTTTCCAAACTTGAAAATTCTAGGCTATAATAATTTTCATGTTTTATCATATACAATTGTCTTATTGCCTTCAATAACCTGTCTAATATGAGTCTGTGAAATAAACATTTATTCACTTAAACATTTTGATGACGGAAAGTTTGGTGGGAGAGGGGAATTCATTGTTTACACCAGATAACCGAAATCAAAATATAAAATTTATACATCAAGTGAATATAAAAAGTGTAAAAGAAGTTAATGAAAGTCTAAACCAGAAGTCTCCAAACATTAAAGTGAGGTAAATACTGAAACATCTGCACATTACTTATTCAATGCAAACAAACATTTTTTTTAAGATTGTCTCCGAGTTACATCTTAACTATTATTTTTTTTTTTTTTTAACTTTTATCCTTTTTTACAGATTCTTTTCTTAAAGAATTATTCACATGACATATTGACACGTACCAATAATTTTCAGTAATATGAATACTAAAATTAAATTGAAAACAATATCTTAATTTTAAACTAATTTACTACATACATACATTTAACTAACTACATACAGTAATTACATAACTTGTTTATCTAATTTATGTACGTCAATAGTATGTTCTTCTCAAAGAATGCAAAATAATAATTTTATTGTCCAAAATAACTGCTTAAAACACACATTAATATCATATCTTATTATTTCTTCAAGTCGTTGATTTAATGAGTTTACTATTTTAAGGTAATAGGTGACTGCGTGATGATCAAGAGAAAATATTTTTTATCAAAATGGAAGTGCAAAATATCATTTGCTTTATTTTACATTATGATATTTTGTTTTTTCTCTTTATTTGTGATCTTCGACAAGTAGAATATGTCACACTATATTGAGGTAAAAAAAATTGCTTTTGAAAAAGAAATAACTAAAAACTTTAAGGTATACTGATTTTTATGACCACCAGTGTAGTATCGTAACTCTAGCGAATCTGAATCTTGATTCAACTTCTATTGTTTCAATGTATTTCAGCTCACCGCTTTTAACCAAATTATTTTAAACAACAATTTCATCCATTATATTCTCTTCCTAGTCCAGATTTTAATCCTTACTTGGTCTACTTAGTCAAAGCGAAACATACAAAGTAATTATTCTTTTATATCTTTATTTATTTCTATCAAGTTTTCCTTGTTTATGGTATTATATTTTATTTTTAAAATATTATTTTCATGTCAATAGGTGGCCACGTCCACGTGAAACAAGAAGAGCTCATTTTAGACGAAGGTGAGAAATATTTATCTTTAAAGCTTTCAGTAGGCTTGTAATCATCCTAATTTTTTAGAATTTAATTATATTTGCCTTTTGTCTATTTGCTCATCGAATATTGCTACTATTCTACTTTACTCAGAATCATCAATATTTTAATTTTATTTAATTTCTGTATACACTTTATTGATTTTCTTAGTGATGTGTTTTTTTTATGTCATTTACAAATATTTATTAAGTATAATTTCATAGTCCAGGAACTAGCCATTTTTTTCTTACCTCATGAGCAGCAGATTTGACTAGGGCATATGGAAGATCGCATAATTTAGTTTGAAGAAAAACTTTGTCTGGCAATTACTCAGAATAACTTTAAACGTGTATGATTTTTCAAAATATAAAAAAAAAAAAAAAAAAAAAAAAATGGAAAAATTATCTCATAGCGGGACAGTAAATGTTTATGTGGAAATGTTATACTGATTGAGATGATTCATGAAACACCTTTTGAGACAAAAATGTTTGTTCATTTGACTTTTCCAGACAACAATTTTAAGAAGTTTTGGTTGAAATTACCTCATAAGTGGGACTCTTGGGAAATAGTTTATATCAATCTTAATTTAGGCTTCCCAGAAGAGTCTCATCTAGAATCTGACAAAATATCTTGGTGAGTTCAATCAATTAAAAAAACAATAATTCGAGAAATTTGAAAAAAATAATTCATCATAAACAACATGAGACGATATGCATCATAAGTAGAATGGGATTTTTTTTTTGTATAAATGTTCTACTGAAAAAAAATTATTGAAGAAAGAAGTTTCATTAAAAAAACAGTTTAGATATTTACCCTTTCCGGATAGAAAAACTGAAAAATGTTAACTGAAATTTTGGCACATGTGGATTTGCTGTGTTTCTGAACCAATTCAAGCTTCTCTATATCAATCTTAGAAATAAAAAACTTGTATAACATCTTATTCGATCATAAGATTAATTTGAATATATTTCCCTGAGAATGAGCATTTGTGGATTTGACCAACCAAACATAATTAAATGTTTATATATATTTAAAAAGTTCTCACTTTTTTAGCAGCACAAGTAAGCGACTTCTTCATCAAAATGTAGTTCTATGGATGTTTCTGACAATTATGTCTGTTTACATACGTACCTACTCTAGATTTAACTAAGTATTTAAATGGTTTTAAGTTATGAAATTTCCTGGCCCTAGTTAGCTAATCTATCAAGATTTTTATTTTAAGATTGATATAGAGAAGTCAGAAATGGCTGAATTGTTTCAGAAACACAACAAATCTACATGTACCAAAATTTCAGTCAACCTTTTTCAGTTTTTCTAGCAAGAGGTAAACATCTCTATATACGTCTATACCTCTAAAACGGCAAGTTCGATTTGGCTCAAATATGGAGGAAATTTAGAGGTAGACCGAAATGAAGGTGGGAAGATTGTATTAAAACCGACCTGAAGGGACTGGGTTTGGATGATAATGGGGATGTGTAATAAGTGATAGGTGGTGTTGGCATCGAACTTCCGGGTTCGCTAAGCCTTTTATTTTATTTTTTGTATATTATATCTATATTGTTAATTACATTAGCATAGAAGGTATTTGTGTTGCCTACATCGGTCTGGTTATTTATGGAATTCTTCAAATTTTTAGTAATATATACAGAATCCACAATTTTTCTTTTATTGTTATTCTTTTCTTTATGAAATATTTTTGCTATATAAATAAAAGCTGTATTTTTCACCACATTTATTTTCATTTACCCTCCATAGTGGCTACGTTTTGGCTATGATCCCATTTTAAAGCCATCTAGTTAATACTGCTCATTCTAATCAGTTCATAATTGGATTATAATCTTTTTTTATATAGTAAAATATAATTTTTACCTAAAATATAAACATACATGAATTATTTTGGGTTTTTTGAAATCAAATTGATGTTTATTATAAAGTGCATTTTGTTAAAGGCTGTTTGATTTTTTAAATTTCCAATTGCAGTTCTGCACATGTTTTTTCATTCATTTTGAGAACCATTGTCCAGTTTGTCCTATATAGGATTTGTTTGTGCAATTTTTATTCTAGTTTAGGCCGAAACGTTGTCAAGAATGATAATATGGAAGAAATAAAATATAGATAGATAGATAGATAGAAAGTAAACTTTATTCTGGGACAAGGTCCCTTATGAATAACAGATATGAACAAAAAATAAAAACTACATCTGGCCAAAAATTACATTAGTCAATGTTAAAGAATATATAGTATCTTCAGTAAAATTAAATTAAAACAAGTAAAAATAACACCATTTTGAAAAGAAAACAAAATAAAAAAAAACATTATTTAAATGAAAAGAGAACAAAATAAAATAAACATGGGTTGATTTTTAAAATTAAAAACTCTATCAATTTTTACAACCATTCACCTCAGTCAAAATCTGTTTCGCAATATTTATTTTATTGTATAACGTCATTTTGGGATGTGAGAAGGAATTGGTAAAGATGATATTTAAATGAGGACAAGGAAGAAGCATGGCGGACTTCAGAAGGCAAGGAATTCCAGAAGGCAGTGGATCGGGCAATAAAGGAATATTCAAACGTCTTAGTTCTATGAGAAGGGATATAAAGGTCGGAAACACGGGATCTTGTTTTCTGGGAGTGGACCACGGGTTTGAGCTGAAGGAGACTGTAGATGTAGGAAGGGTGTCGGGTGTTGATCGTTTGGAATAGGAAAGATCCAAGGAAATATTGTCTGCGGAAAGAAGGGAAGAGCCACTTTAACTCTTCGTAAAGGTGGGACACATGAGATCGCCTCGATGTACCGAAGACAAATCTTAAGCACGTATTCATGAGTCGCTTCAATCTATCCTCGAGTACCATCGGGATGCCTCCGTACACCACACAGCCATAGTCAAAGTGGGGGAAAATGAGAGAGGATACAAGGAGCTTGCGGATGGGTTGTGGGAGTTGGTGGCGGTAGCGATAAAATAGCTTAAGGGTACCTATTGACTTACAGGAGATGAGGGCGATATGGGGTTTCCAGGAGATGTTTTCATCTATGGTGATTCCTAGGTTTTTAACGGAGGAGCTGAATGTGATAGGATGATGCTTGATGACTAAAGGAGGAAAGAAGGAAATGGATTTAAGAATAGAATTGGAACCTATAATAATGGCCTGAGTTTTCGTCGTGTTTAGATTTAAATTATTCAGACTTGCCCAGGCACTGATCCTATCTAGGTCTGCCTGAATATTAGCGAACACGACTAGTAGCTCAGAAGGATGAAAGGAAAAATAGATTTGGGAGTCATCAGCGTATAAATGATGTGAACAGTGGTAGATAGATTTGGAAAGATCATTTATGTAGGAATTAAAAAGGAGAGAGGAAATGCTCGAACCTTGGGCCACTCCTGATTACAGTGTAAGGAAGGAAGATAGGGGTTGGTTTGGAATGCTGACTGCTTGAGTTCTGTCGGATAGGAAAGACTGCAACCAGAGGAGGATGTAGAGCTGTTGGAGAAGGATAGAGATTTTAATTTAGTGTAGAGTATAGAGTGTAATATATATGTGTAATATGGCGTTAAATTATGAAAAATGAAAACCTCACGATACCAAAAATAGGAAAAATGAACAGAATAAAAATAATTTTTTCCATTTCATTTTTTTATAAAATTGCACATGCAATAGTCACCCTGAGAAAGGAGCAGGCAATTTTTTTCTCGAACTAAATGATTAGACCTTCCATATCCCTTAGTTTTGAGGTAATAAAACATAACTAGCTCCAGGACTATAAAGGATTAAAGACATATTAACAAAAGTTCATTGAAACTTTAAACTAATTAATTATTGCGATATGTTGCAGAACCCAAGATTGCTATCAAAGAAGAAGAAGAAGAGGAAGCTGAAAATAATTATGGTGAGGAAAATATTTATTTGATTTAATCTTTTATATTATATTGTATTAGATATTGTATAGTTGTTTTAAATTTGGGCAATTGGTAAAATTAAATTAACAGTTGTATAATTTGTAAAATGGGGGCTGGTTCGCCGTTAGACAGACAAGGAATCATTCATAGTGAATCATACTAGAAATAATAATTCATATTAATTTCTTCATTTAGTTTTTAAAAAAAATTATATTATAAATAATAATATTATTATGCCTCGACCAGTTTCTGGTATTGTACCGAAGAAAGTAAGTCGCACAGAAAGTCTGTGTTCTGAATTTCATCTATATTTAATATTTAAAATATCAATGGTGCATATTCGATATTATATAACTCTAAAATGAACCTAAATACAAATCCTAATATATTTTTAACTTAAATGTTAGTTATATGTTATATGTATAATGAGTTATGTTAATAATATTTAATGGCTTAACTAAAGAAAATTGTGTAGTGACCGAAGTTTTCTAATTTATTCCTGATTGGGTTTTCTTCACTTTCTTAAAATATTGTTTTTATGTCGACAGGTGGCCGTGTCAATGTGAAACAGGAAGAGCTACTTATCTCTGACGAAGGTGAGAAATGTTTATATTTAAACCTTTCATTTGTCCTGTGCTCGTATATTAAATTATTATTATTAGTATTAATTATTCTTTATTTATTATTATCTTTATTTATTATTTTTCTAAGGTGTTTTTTGTCAGCCTGCCACATCTTTGTTAATTTTTCATCAAATCTAATGACTAAGCCATCATTTTAAAGATTTTCTTCTCCTTCAGTGGAGGAAATAGCCCCATCTTCCAGAATAGCCAGAAGAAATAAAGAAAAATAAACTGTATTTGAGCATAACTAAAAAATTATGCAATTTATGTTTAATTATAACCTTTCTTATTTGAAAGGTTTATAAATTTCTTACAAAACAAAAAAAAAATCATTGAAATTAGACAATGTTACAGCCTATTGTACACATGCTCTGGTCTATTATTTCGAATGAATCTTTATAATATACCGAGGAATTGAAAATTAATTCTTACATCTCATAATATCTTATATTAACTTATATTTAGAGACTGGATTTCCATGTTATTGCATATTTTATTTGCTTGCGTGTAAATACTCTTAGCCCGATTACCTATCTGTTTCATAATCTGTAGAATAACATATTAAAATTTAATATTTTATGGAATTGCACAGTTTAGCCTTTTCAGCTTAAATTGCACGATTTTGATTTTTGTTGCATCAAATTGCACTTTTTTTTGCTAGATTAGATGATTTATAAAAATTAACCTATATATAGGTGTCTAAATATTTTCCGTTTTTATTTTACAATCTTGTCCATATTAAATCTATAATATGAGATTGAAAAATATGAGGAAGATAAATAATTTTGTGACTAGCAAAAGTTCAAATTTAACAATCTAAAAGTAAGAAGTAAACATAAATGGGGAATATTGTTGGAATAGAACTTGCCAGAAATGTTGGATAAAAATAAAAACCTGCTTCGTAGGATAAAGTGTTAGAAACATAGTTATTGTTATTATTTTGATTTGAATTTGCCTTCATCAAATTCATTCTTCAGGCCTTTAAACTTTGTAAAGAATTGTCGTAATGTCATTATCATTGAAAATAAAAATATTGTTTAAAATATGGATGTCAAATTACCCCGAGTTGAAATTTGATGGGAAAGTTTTCTTTTGTTAGCACTGTAAAAAATCAATCTACTGTGACAAAAAATCACAGATAGATGATTGTAGAGTAGATACAAAAAAAATCTATTTAAAATTTTTTTTAGTAAGAGCATAAATTCCAAAAATATTTGTTTAGTGATCTAGGAAAATACCAACTACTTGAATGTTTAAAAATCTCAGTTCAGAAGCTGAACACAAGGTGTGATAAGATTCTGATGTATTAATATTGTGAAATAAATAAAATAGATGATTTTTGAAGATTTTTAGGTTTGAATTATAATTTTTTATATTTTGAGTTTTTACTGCATGAGTTTCAATTTTTTTCTGCTCATTTTTTTTTTATTTTTACTGCACAAAGATCTGGTGTCTACTTATATTTATTTATTTTGTGATTTGTTCTCTGATTAAAATATTATGTGAAATATTTGCTCAGGCCAATCAGTTTATTTATATATTTGCTTATTAAATCAATTTGATATGTTATAGATAGACTGCTAATTTATAGATACCTGCAAATAATTGTTTATTGACGCTTATTTCTTGTATCATTTATAAATATTTGTCAAGGATAATATTTAGAAATAAAGACATTAATAAAAGTTGGTTGGTCTTTTTAAATTAATTAATTATTGGAAAATATTGCAGAATCCACGGTTGTTATTAAAGAAGAAGATGAGGAACCGAAGATTGATTATGGTGAGGAAAATATTAACTTATTTTTATATGTGTAGATGGTCCATATGATAAATCAACAAGGATTTGATCAGAAATAATTTCAAATAATATAGAAAAGTTCATAAACTCACCGATGACATCATTTCACCCAAATTAGTACAGATCCAATGCCACTGATAAGCTCAGTGCCGAATTTAGGAACTCGCTCCATTTAACTATTTACATTTATGATAAAGGATACTTTTTGACTGCAGAAGATATGTTGTAGAGAAGTTGGTTGGGGTTTTCAGTCAATGAAAATACAAAGTAAAAATAAATAAACTATAAGGATAAAACAAAATTGTCAGGAATTGCAGTCAAAATTTCTTTAATGGGTTAGCCAATGTTTCGTCCCAAGCTTGTGGGTCATCATTAGGGCTAAAAATTAAAAATATAAAATAACATTAGAAAAATGATAAATATAAAAGTGTAAGAGTAATATGAGTGAAGAATGACATTAACAAGATAATAGTAATAAGAATAAATAAATTAGATCATAGTAATAAGAGTTAAGAATAAAATCAGAAAAATGATAAATATAAAAGTATTAGAGAAGAAATAGGCGGAACATACGAATGAGATAATTAACGAGAATGAGATAATAAACGTACGAAGAGATAATAGAATGGTCAGTAAAGAACTGCTTACAGAAACTGGTCAATCAATATTCCATGATGATTATTTTGTATAAACATAACAATAATAAAAATATAGAAATATGATATGAAAATGTTTACAGAAATCGGTTTTGGGTGGAAAGTGCAGAAGAGAACTGGAACTTTCCTCATTCTTATCCTCACATTCTTCTAATATTAATTTAATAACTATTTATGGAAAGTCAATTCTTTGGACACATCACACAAATTTAACATTTTTTAAAGAATTTTCATCAATTCCTATACATTTTTGTTCTCTCTCTCTCTCTCTCTCTCTCTCTCTCTATATATATATATATATATATATATATATATATATATATATAATAGTCTTATGTCAGATCCTGAGCTATTTATTTCAAGGGTGTTATTTTCTATGAGCTATTACCATCAGTACAAACAATTGATTCAACTCTATACTGCTCACAATTAACAAAATTGGATTAATCAATTAAAAATAAATGTCCAGAACTGGCAAATCAGAAAGGTGTTGTGTTCCACCAAGACAACCCTAGGCCCCACACCTCATTGGTCATTCGCAATAAATTATTCAGCCTTGGATGGGACCTTTTGCCCCACCCTCCCTATTCACCAGACCTAGCTCCAAGTGACTACTACTTATTCCGGTCTCTGCAGAATTCCATGAATGGAAAAAAATTCCGAAAGGAAGAGGGACATCAAAAACCACTTGGATCAGTTTTTTAACAATAAACTCCAGACATTCTATGAACATAGCATTATGCAATTAGTGGAAAGATGAGAAAAAGTCATATTAAATAATGGTCAATGTATTGTAGATTAAAATAAATTTTATTTTATATATATCTGTATGTTTTTCTTTCTGTATTTTTATTTTAATTAGATATTATTTTGTAAATATTTAATGTAATGTATGGCCACACAGGCTAATAAAAAATATTTTCATTTCATTTCAAAAGCTGAATGGTGCTATTAATCAAAGTGGCGTGAGCCCGTGTGCTTGATCGACGAAGGTTACACTGTTGTAAGCTGATTTGAAGTCCAGGTAAAGGGCTACTTTCTCGAAGATCATTCTGAAGGAGGAAATTTAGCCTGTGGTTGATCTGTTCCTTCTGAACCCAACTCAGTTCTTTCCGATCTCTCTTTTTTTGTCCTGGATAAACCTCTCGAAAAGAATGTTTGTCAACACCTTCTAGACATTTAAGAGAAATACAATGCCTCGATAGTTGTCACACTACATCTGGTCACCTTTCTTGTGAAGTAGACAAATGACACCTCTTCAAGCATCAGGTGTTCTTCCCTCTTCCCATACTGTAATGATGAGTTTGTGAAGTTCCTGCAAAATGGATTGGGGAATTGAACTGGAGTAGGTTGTAAGCATAAGAAGGACGATGATTGTTGATGATTTGATAGAGGAACGAGCCTAGGAAATATTGTCTTCAGAAGGAGAAGAGCCACCTTTACTCTGTGTAGTGGTGGGAGAAACAGGGATGTCTCGGGGTCCCAGTTACATATCTTACAGATCTATTAAACCTTCAGTCTGACGGTCAGAGTGGCCGAGCGACTCAACAACCCATGCTGTGGCCACCTGGATTGCAGATAATATGATATATTAATACTGAGTTCGCGTCCCGGTGCCAAGGGGGCTTTTAATTCCGGCATTAATCCCCCACATTCAATCCCTAGCCCAGGAAACTACCGTATAGCCTAAAAGGCGAGAGGGACAAAAAAAAAAAAAAATAATAATTTTTTTTTTTCAGTCTATTACGGAGCTCCGCTGAGAGAGTGGCATGGATATCAAGGATACTGAGGAGGTCGAAAGTGAGGATGTCAAACATTTACTCGAGTAATTGGCTGACACTGTTTCTAGGCCTACTGCTTGACATCCTGTTAATAGTTCCTCTATCATTTCTGACTGTTCTTTAGCTCTGGTTGAAATTAGAACCACATCATTAACAAATTCAAGTTTATTAAGGTTTATTCCATTTATTTTGATGCCCTTGTTTCTCCGTTTTAGGCTTTTGAGAGCTTTCTTCAGCATGCAGTAAAATAAATCAGGTGATAGAGTATCTCTTTATCTTACACCTCTTCTGACTGTAAATAAAGGTCTGTTTCTTTCTGATACAATGTAGGACTGGTTATTCTTGTATAACTCTTTTATTATTTGAATATAATAATCTTCCACACCTATCTCTTCCACGGATTCTATCATACTGCTCTGCTGTGCTTTATAGTGTTGGAGGCCTTCCAGAATTCTATTAAACTTAAGAAAACTGGGAATTATATTCTCTAACTTTTTCTACTAGTTGTTTCATGAAATGCAAGTGGTCTGTTACAGAAAAACCTTTACAGAATTCATTATAATAGTACCTTTCAATGATAGATTCACGGTTAGGAATCTAACATGTTAGCCTATGAATTATTGAATTTTTATTTATTTATTTAATTTTTTAACTAAATTTTCTGCATGTATTATATATCATAAGTTTATTACAAAAAGTCACTGGAGCTGAACTTTAAAGAATTTCGAGCTTATTTATCAATTAAAAAACTAGAACAGTTAGTTCATAAAAGTAATAAAAGCCCATTTTTATATCAAATACAGGACGCTCTTGATAATCCAAACACATAGATTGCATGGTCTGCTTGGGTTATCAAAATGTTCGAATAATCTATGATTCAATTTTAAATTGTAGAAAAATTGCACAAGGTAACCAAAATAATATATATATATATTACCAGTTAAATATAAGCACATTACAAATAAAAAAATTATTTCTAAAAATGATCATATATTGTAAGTCAGCCGGGTCTCTAATTTTGTTGCGTTAGAAAAATCTTGATCTTGCAAATTCCTTAAAAGAACCAGACTTCGTTAGTCGACATTGTATCTATCCGTTTACTCCATGCAAGTAATGAATGCTTTTATGGCGTTTCTCTGGCTTATCTATAATGACAAATAAAATGAATGTAAAGAAATTATCTAGTGAAATAAAATTAATATAAAAAAAGTATGAGCGTTTTACCTTAGGGAGATCCATGACTTTTTGTGGTGTTTGGTGAACTAAAGATATGTGAGTAGGGCGTTCAATCCTACTTCACACCCTCCAGCAAGTCTGGTGGGCCCCTACCTCCAGCAAGTCTGGAGGTCCCCTCCCTCCAGCAAGTCTGGAGGGCCCCTCTCATTGTTGGTCAGCGAGTCCATCGGACTTAGCCGGGAGGAACTTCCAAGAAATTTCCACCGACCATCCCCACATCTGCCACCCGTGGGACGCTCCCCATACGTGGTAATGAGCCCGCGAGGATGCTCATTATCCGGAGGTAAACTAGTCCCCCGTTCGGGTCTCCGGGTTGATAGTTGAAATATAGGGATTTAAATATTGGTACGTGGAACGTAAGGAGTTTAAACACAGCAGGGGTGCTAAAATCGGTCGCGAATGAGGTAAATGGGTACAATTTGGATGTCGTGGCTCTGCATGAGGTTCGCTGGCCAGGGGAGGGCTCGATGAGGGAAGGAAAGTACACTATTTGGTACGGAGGAAGTGGGAATCATTGTTTAGGTACCGGGTTTCTAATTAGGAGTAGATTACTATCCGCTTTGAGCAACGTTCAATTCTTTAGTGATAGAATTTTGGTAGCTATATTTCAGGGACGTTGGTTTAAAATCGCATTAATAAACATACATTGTCCGACCGAAGACAGTGACGATGAAGTCAAAAGTGAATTTTACGATAAACTCGAATGGGTTTATGATAAACTACCGCGAAACTACATGAAAATAATTGTAGGTGACGCGAACGCAAAGGTAGGAAGGGAAGAAGTTTATATTCCGACGATTGGTAAAGAAAGTTTGCACGAATATAGTAATGATAATGGGATCCGTCTGATAAACTTTGCCATCTCGAAAAACCTGATAATTAAAAGTACGACGTTTAAACATAAGGATATTCATAAATATACTTGGACATCACCGGATTCGCAAACACGAAATCAAATAGATCATGTCTTGATACAACACAGCTGGCAAAGCAGTATAATCAATGTACGGTCTTATCGCGGAGCAGAATGTGGGTCGGATCATGAATTAGTAATCGCGAAACTTCGACAAAAACTTAATATAAAAAAGAGAAAAGAAAACCGTTTCGATTTTGAGAATTTTAATTTGGAAAAATTAAAAAATCCATCAATTAGAAACCAATTCGAGCTAGATGTTAAGAATAGGTTTGAAGCTTTAGAGCTTCCTGACGAGGACCACGAGGATATTGACAAGTTATGGGTAGAGATCAGGGATAATATAAAAGCGGTCGGTAACTCGTGCCTAGGAAAAAAAGAAACTAAGAATAACAAACCGTGGTTTGATGAAGATTGCTTAAACATGTGCGAAAAAAGAAAAGCCGCTACATTAAAAGCTCTAAATAATCCTAGCGAAGACAATCTGGAATACTTCCGAATCTCAAAGAACGAAACGACAAAATTGCTCAAAAATAAAAAAAGGGAGTATCTTAAAAATAAAATAATTGAAATAGAAACTAATAGAATCGAAAATAACGTAAGAGACATGTACAAAGGTATAAACAGATCACGTAAATATGTAGGGCCCGTAACGTCTGGAATTAGGGATGATAATAACAATATTCTGACCGATCCGGTTGACATATTGAATAAGTTTAAGGACCACTTTGACAATATTTTAAATACGGGAAATTATGATCTGTGTCCTCCTTCTGAGTACCAGAGTGCTGAACCGTTAATAGAAGGACCAAGTAAAGAGGAAGTTGAAGTAGCTATCGGAAAATTAAAATCATATAAAGCAGCGGGAATCGATAATATTCCTACTGAACTAATTAAGGCATGCGGGGAAGCTGGAGTTTCTAAAATACATCGGTTGGTTAAAAAGATCTGGGTGAACGAGAAATTACCTGAAGAATGGAAAGAATCTATTCTTATTCCGATTCACAAAAAGGGTCCGAGGACGGATTGTAATAACTATCGAGGAATTTCACTCCTTCCGGTATGTTATAAAATATTCACTTCAATCTTAACCAGTCGAATCACGGAATACGCCGAGGAAATTATCGGAGACTACCAATGCGGATTTAGACGGAATCGTTCGACTATTGATCAAATATTTTCTTTACGGCAAATATTAGAGAAAAAATTGGAGTATAACGGTATTGTTCACCAGCTGTATATAGATTTTAAAAAGGCTTACGATTCTATTGACCGCCAGAAACTGTATAATATTCTAATTGAGCAGGGGATTCCAAAAAAACTAGTAAATCTAGTCAGGATGTGCTTGACGGAGACACTCAATAAAGTTAGAATCGGTAATAATTTGTCCGAAAAATTTGAGGTTCGTTCGGGCTTAAAACAGGGGGATTCTCTTTCGCCTGTCCTGTTCAATTTGGCATTAGAACATGCCATTAGGGAGGTAATGCGAACCGAGAAAGGGTTGGATCTGGGCGGGACAACATCCGTGCTGGGCTATGCTGATGATCTGGTACTGTTAAGCGAAGACGTTGAAACTATAAAACTAAATACGACAACGTTAATGAAAGCCGGGAAAGAACTAGGACTCGAAATAAACGTGGATAAAACAAAATATATGGTTAGCTGCAAAAATGGCGATACTACTGGTGATATCGATATAGATGGTAATATGTTTGAACAGGTAGATAAATTTAGGTATCTAGGTTCAACGATAACTAGAAAAAACGAAATTGAATAAGAGATTAAGGTTAGACTGAAGGCGGGAAATGCTTGTTATTTTTCTGTGACAAAGCTACTTAGTTCGCGCCTCTTGTCCCGGAACTTAAAAATTAGAATCTATAAAACAATTATCTTGCCTACAGTTCTTTATGGATGCGAAACTTGGCCGCTTACATTAAGAGATGAGCAGCGTCTTAAGGTTTTTGAAAATAAAGTATTGCGTAGAATATTCGGACCGAAGAAGGATGAGTTAACCGGAGAGTTCAGACGGTTACACAACGCCGAATTGCGTGAGCTGTATCCGGGTAATATAATTGATGTAATTTCATCGCGGCGAATCAAATGGGCTTGTAAAGTTGTTGGGCTTAGTAACGAGAGAATTCCTAAAAGGTTAATATTTGCTGTGCCGAATGGTAAGCGTCCGAGGGGTAGACCGAAGCGAAGGTGGGAAGATTGCATTAAAGCCGATCTGAAGGGACTGGGTTTGGACGGCGAACGGTGGAGGGAGGTGTGTAACAAGCGATTGGTGGTGTCGGCATCGAACCTTCGGGTTCGCTAAGCCTTATTATTATTATTATTATAAAAAAAGTATTCCATACCTTCTTTTGGGATTATCAAGTCAGCATTAAAATTCGTTTTGTCATCCTTCTTAAAAAGTATTAAAGATAAACTTTGACTTTTCCGCTAGTATATCCTCAGAAATTGGACACCCTCGTGATCTCTGCTGCAAAACCACATATAATGATTCCTCAACTTCTATATGACCAGGTTTAATGTTTTCTGTTTAGAGACACATCAATACGATTTCAACTCTACCACACAAAGCCATTCCAGTAATCTGTACTGAGAAACAGCCATTTCCATTCCGCCTCATCAGTCAACATTAACTTTTTCTTTCTTGTTCGAATTATCAGGGGTTTCGGATTAGTAGGGGTTCAGATTATCGAGAAGGTCCTGTATAATTAAACTGAGATGCAAAATGTTTTATTTTATAGAGGAAAAATTGATGAAAGCACTTTATAATTTCATAAAATGAAATGTTAATGCCTTTTTGCAATAAACTGGCAATTTATTTTTTCTTGTCTTGTTTTAATTATTATTCTCATATCGCAGATGAGCTCAATCAACAAGAAGAACTGCCTCTTCCTGATCATGGTGAGTTATATTTATTTTATTAACCTTTGGGCTGAGGTACTGATATGAATGCCATTGTAAAGCTGATGTTATTTATCTTTATATGTTTAATATTTCTCCATCTTTACTTCAACTTCTGTCAGGTATTACACTACAGTTTAAGATACTATTTCCCTGGTACTCCCTGCCAGCGGTGGCAGAGAACAGTGATTGTTGACAGTTGAGCACTCCTATAAAGATAATTGAATTAATAATATATTGTTTGAGCTGCTGGGATTTCTGTGTATGAAGTCATCTTCGTGCTGTTTTGTCCCAGTCGCTCCAGAAGTAGTGAAGGCATTCACAGTATGATGGATCTCTGTTATATTATCTTAAAAGATTAACGGTCACAGCGCTATTTTTTATTTATGAGAAGGAGTTGATTGGGGGAGGGTGCGGTCAAATAAATACTAAATTAAACAAATAGTATTATTTAATTTTTGCCGACGTTTCAACCCACTTTGCAGGTCATCATCAGGGCTACAAAAGATAAAAAACATGGTGAAAATAAAATAAATTAATATAAGTAGATATAAAATAAGAAGTCTGATACGGAAATAAAAAGATGATATCAGAGATATAGTCGGTGACAATGTAGTTAAAATATCATGTATTATACTACATTGTCTTATTTAACTACATTGTTACTTAATCTTTTAAAAAGTTTTATATCCGTTTCTTAACATTCAACTTATTTATAGATTTACAAAAATAAAAACATTTCTCACATTTTTCTTATTTCAATCCTCAAGTTACTGTCCTAATATTCTTTAAATAATCTGTCGTTTTCGAAACTGTCGGCTCTGGAATGGCAGACATGGTTAATTTCACTTAAAATAATTTACAATATCATTGAGTACTCTTTTTAGGGTTTGGCTCCAGAGCAAGTAGACTCACAACAGTTTCTCATAAAATTCACATTTGATCTAATTATTACTGTTTTCAGTTGGAAAAGTGTATGTTCATTAACATAATTTTAAAACATAGCTCATCCTATTATTTAAAAAGAGTAAATAGAGGTATAATATTTTAAGGTAATATTTTTGAAACATCATATTAAAGCAGGGTTTCCCAAACTCTAAAATTATTTATTACTTGTCTAACTCATTATAAATGCCAGGCTTCAACATTTTAGTAGTTATCTAATTTTTTTTTATTAAAAAAATATATAAAACCATGAATAAATTCAATCGAACTCAATTCAATAGATTTATTATTTTTTTTTTCTATGATAATTTATTGCTTGTAGGTGCCAAGGAAAGTTGCTGTAGCGGTCAGAAGGTTCGTCAAAGTTCCAACTGTGATTATAAATCTATTACTCCTCGAGGATTGAAAAAACATATAACGGTCCATAATACTGTTGAGAATCCTCACGATTGTCCTTATTGTGACAATATATATATTATATCTCAGGCTTTGAAAAGACATATACAGGCTAATCACACAGTTGAGAAACCTCATAAATGCCCTCAGTGTGACTATAAATCTGTTACATCTACAAATTTAAAAAGACATATTAAGACTCAGCATACACATGACAAGGCTCATCAATGCGCTTATTGCAATTATAAATCTGTTAGATCTACACATTTAAAAAATCACATAATGGCTCGTCATACAGTTGAGAAGCCTCATAAATGCCCTCAGTGTGACTATAAATCTGTTACATCTACAAATTTAAAAAATCACATAATGGCTCATCATACAGTTGAGAAGCCTCATAAATGCCCTCAGTGTGACTATAAATCTGTTACATATACAAATTTAAAAAATCACATAATGGCTCATCATACAGTTGAGAAGCCTCATAAATGCCCTCAGTGTGACTATCAATCTGTTACATCTACAAATTTAAAAAGACATATTAAGACTCGGCATACACATGACAAGGCTCATCAATGCGCTTATTGCGATTATAAATCTGTTACATCTACACATTTAAAAAATCACATAATGAATCATCATACAGTTGAGAAGCCCCATAAATGCCCTCAGTGTGACTATAAATCTGTTACATCTACACATTTAAAAAATCACATAATAGCTCATCATACAGTTGACAAGGCTCATCAATGCGCTTATTGCGATTATAAATCTGTTACATCTACAAATTTAAAAAATCACATATTGGCTCATCATACAGTTGAGAAGCCTCATAAATGCTCTCAGTGTGACTATAAATCTGTTACATCTACAAATTTAAAAAGACATATTAAGAATCGGCATACACTTGACAAGGCTTATCAATGCGCTTATTGCAATTATAAATCTGTTACATCTACACATTTAAAAAATCACATAATGGCTCATCATACAGTTGAGAAGCCTCATAAATGCCCTCAGTGTGACTATAAATCTGTTACATCTACAAATTTAAAAAATCACATATTGGCTCATCATACAGTTGAGAAGCCTCATAAATGCCCTCAGTGTGACTATAAATCTGTTACATCTACAAATTTAAAAAGACATATTAAGACTCGGCATACACTTGACAAGGCTCATCAATGCGCTTATTGCGATTATAAATCTGTTATATCTCAAGAATTAAAAATACACACCATAGCTCGTCATACAGGTGAAAAGCCTTATAAATGCCCTCAGTGTGACTATAAATCTGTTACATCTACGCATTTAAAAAATCACATAATGGCTCATCATACACTTGAGAAGCCTCATAAATGCCCTCACTGTGACTATAAATCTGTTACATCTACACATTTAAAAAATCACATAATGGCTCATCATACAGTTGAGAAGCCTCATAAATGCCCTCACTGTGACTATAAATCTGTTACATCTACAAATTTAAAAAATCACATAATGGCTCATCATACAGTTGAGAAGCCTCATAAATGCCCTCAGTGTGACTATAAATCTGTTACATCTACAAATTTAAAAAGACATATTAAGACTCGGCATATACTTGACATGGCTCATCAATGTCCTCATTGCGATTATAAATCTGTTATATCTCAAAAATTAAAAAAACACATAATGGCTCGTCATACAGTTGAGAAGCCTCATCACTGTCATCTCTGTGACTATAAATCTGTATCTTCTCAACAATTAAAAATACATATAATGGCTCGTCATACAGATGAAAAGCCTTATCAATGTGCTCATTGTGACTATAAATCTCATTTACTTCAATATTTAAAAAATCACATAATGGCTCGTCATACACTTGAATAGCCACATCACTTTCATCTTTGTGAATATAAAACTGTATCATCTCATAAAATAAAAATGCACATAATGGCTCGGGATACGGGTGAAAAGCCCCATCAGTGTGCTCATTGTGACTATAGATCTGTTAGACTTCCAGAAATGAAAAGACATATAATGTCTCTTCATACAGGTGAGAATCCTCATTGCTGTCCTGATTGTGACCATACTGTTACATCTCAAGAATTGAATAGACATATAATGGCATGCCATACAGGTGAAAAGCCTCATCAATGTTTTTATTGTGACTATAAATCATTTCATCTAGGAAATGTGAAACGACTTATAAAAATCCATCATACAGAAGAAAAGCCTTACCAGTGTCCTCGGTGTGACTATAAATCTGTTACACTTCAAAATTTGGAACGACATCTAATGGCTCGCCATAGAGATCAGAAGCCGAATTAGTACATTCATTGGGACTATAAATCTCCTAATTCTTATAATTTGAAAAGAAAGGTAAAATTCCATTAACAAAACGGAAAGTCCCATCAATTTCCTTATTGTGCCTGTAGATCTGTCTTCCATAAATGAAGACATATAATGTCTCGTCATACTTGTGAGAAACATCATATTTTGTTGTGTTGTTTTGATTGTTTTTATAAATTTGTTACATCTCAAGAGTTGAATAGACTTATGATAGTCCGTCATAAAGGTGAAAAGCCTCATCGCTCTTCACCACTGTAACAAATGTGACTATAAATCTGTTAAACTTTAAGATATGAAAAGATATTTAATGACTCGTCATACAGGTGTAAAGCATTATCAATGGCCTGATTGTTATTAAAAATCACAAAATGGCTTACCATGCCTATGAGAACCTTCAGTATGGCCACCATTGTGACTATACATCTGTTTCATTTCTAAAATTAATAAAACATATAATGAGTCATCATACTAGTGATAAGTCTTATTAACCTGTTCACGTCGACCATTTATTTCATTTTAAGATTAGAAAAATCATGTAAAGGTTAATGATATAGAAAGAAAGCTTATCCAATATGGATTATAAATCATGATCCTGAGCTAGATCTGTATACTAGACTTATACTGTATATATATATATATATATATATATATATATATACTAGACTTCAAGGTTTAAAAATACATAATTTGCTGCATGTCTAGATTTGAAAAATCATGTAATAGTTAATGTTGTATATTCAATATAAACCATTCAATTTGGATTATAACTAATCCATCAAAAATAATAAATAATTTTGACAAAATACCACAACTGCTCTTCAAATATTAATAATGCCATGTTATTCACATTGTTTTCTCTGGATTTGAGTGATTTTTATCACCACTTTCAATGTAGTTTTGAAACATGAAAAATTCATTAAGATTGTTATTTTGTTAAAATGTATTTTAATGTTATCAAGTTATTGTTTTGTTTATTGTGTAGTGAAATGAAACGTATATTGGAAATAAAATTCTATATTTTTTTAAGTGACTTAAAAGAAAAATAATTTCTTATGTTAGGTCCTGACAACTTAATACTCACTCACATTTTACTATAATTACTCCATATGCAAACTTAACTACTTATATGCAATTTTAAAACTATTTTTAAAAAATGTATTGATTGTATGGATTGGGCTTGTATACTATCTGGTATTGTTGCATCTATTGTCTTCATATGTCCTTATGTGATAGTCTATGTTCCATTGAACGTATTTCTCATCATCATCATAATAGATTTTTTTTTTTCTTCGCCCTACCTCCTTGGACCAATCTAAGCCTGATTTTGTAATAAATAAAAATATAAATAAATAAACCTGTCCTTCTACTTCAATCTAGGTCTTCCTCTTCCTCTTTTACCTTCTACTCTTGTATTATAAGTGCAGCTTGCGGCGCGACGGATCTATACGCATAAATAGAGGGCTAAGCTATCTCAACCTATTCTGTTCTTCTATTTCCGTAGCGGGCTCTTATTGTTGTGTTGCGGACCGGTCTCTTCTTGTTTTTCTTTCGAATTTTCGGTGAAACCTCATTTCGGTGGCTTGAAGCATATATGTCTGGAGTTAGGATCCATGATTTCGAGGAGTTTGTTAAAATTGGGAGAGAAAGCTATATTTATAAACAGCTACATTTGTCTTTTTCGCCACCTCACGACGATTCAAAAATCTTGCTTTCAGCGTTGAACATCCTCCTCGCTGCAGCAATGCATGTACGTGCGCTCCCAGGTATTTGAAACTACTTATTTGTTTATTACTATTTCGCCGTTCATTCTTCTGATTCTCATGGCTCTACTTAACTTCTTTCATATCCTCATTACCTTTGTTTTAGATTGGTTAATGCTCATATTGATATGATTCAGCTCTTCTTGGAGCTAAATTGAAGAACCTTATCATTGTTTGCGAGCACAATTATTTGCCTTAAGTTGTAATGTCCTAGGTGGAACTTTTTAAACTTTTCTTTTCATTTTCTGATGGCTGAATCCAAGACCAAAGTGAATATTGGTGGGCTAATAATACACCCTCGCCGGTTCCCAGCGGTAGTCGCGAATTCTTTCGAGGTGTTATTGGCGAGTCTTACTACACAACTGTTATTCTTATACAGACTTTCGACTGCTAATAAGTGTTTTATACCGACGTCTGTTTCTCTTAAGGCCTTAAAGATATCTCCTTACTGGGCGTTGTCAAACGCTTTGGTTGGTTAGATCTACGAACCTAACAGATAGGTTTTTCTTTAGATCTTTCTCTTTTTCAAGGACTTTTTCTTGGATTTGTCTCATTGCAACAATGAGGTTATGTGTGCTTCGGTTAGTACCATGCTTGGTTTCGACCATTCTTCTGATCCTCTTTTCTATTATCTTGGAATAGATCTTATTCGGCATACTTAAGTAAGTAAGTGTAGCATAAGCTCTTGACCTTTTTGACCCGTATATCTCAACATTTCGGGTATAATTTCGTCAATTTCGGCTGACTGTCCCAGTTTCACCTCTAATATTGATGCTTCTAGTTCTTCTTCTTCTATGTAGTAATCCTCTTCCCATTTTCGTTGTATTTCTCCTTCTTCAGGCTCTCTTCCGGGGTCGCTGCTTCCTTCCACTAGTAATTCCGTAAATATTCTTTCCATGGTTTCAGTCTTTCCCACCGAATCAGCGTGAGAGATAGCCATGACCCTAAATGTGTCGCAAACAAGCGTAGAAACCCATTTGCACAAGCTCGGCTATGTTTCCAGGCTTAATGTTTGGGTCCCTCACTCTCTAATCGAAGTCAACTTGGCAACACGCATTTCTGTTTGTGATTCACTTTGGAAACGTCAACAAAACGACCCATTTTTGAAAAAGTTGGTAACAGGAGATGAAAAATGGATATTTTAGGGAGTGAGGTTCCTAGAAGAATGCCAAAACCCGGATTGCATCCAAAGAAGATAATGCTTTCCATATGGTGGGATTTCAAGGGTGTTATTTTGTATGAGCTATTGCCATCAGGACAAACAATTGATTCAACTCTATACTGCTCACCATTATCAAAACTGAATCAATAAATTAAAAATAAACGTTCAGAACTGGCAAATCGGAAGATTGTTGTGTTCTACCAAGACAACCCCTCATTGGTCACTCTTAATAAATTATTGAATATTGGATAGGACCTTTTGTCCCACCCTCCCTATTCACCAGACCTGGCTCCAAATAACTACCACTTATTCCGGTGTCTGCAGTACTCCATGAATGGAATGAAATTCTAAAAGGAAGAGGACATCAAGAACCACCTGGATTAGTTGTTTAACAATAAACTCCAGACATTCTATGAACATGGCATTATACAGTTAGTGGAAAGATGGGAAAAAGTCATGTTAAACATTATATTTAAATTAATAAACATTAGTCAATATATTATAGATTAATATAAATGATTCCTAAACCTTCAAAACCTACCACTTCTCCTTCATCCTATCGTCCTATAGCACTTCTTCCAATAATGGGGAAAATGTTTGAAAAACTACTACTAAACCGTCTAAAGCCTATTCTAGAAAATAGTGAAGTGATACCAAATCACCAGTTTGGCTTTCGCTATTAGCATTGTACTGTGCAACAGTGCCATCGGATAGTAGATGCTATCTCTGTGACTTTTGAAAAAAAGGAATATTGCTCTGCCGTCTTCCTCGACATAGAGAAAGCATTTGATAGTGTCTGGCACAAGGGCCTATTATGGAAACTAAAACCGCACTTACCTTCCACTTATTTTTTAATTCTTCAATTCTACTTTCTTAATCGATTTGTCTGTACTTCCGTAGATTCTTCTGTTTCTTCCTTCTTTCCCCAACACAAAGGCGTACCACAAGGTAGCATCTTAAGTCCAATCCTCTATTCTGTTTACACTTCTGATATCCCTGATTACCCTAATACCACCATGTATTGCTTCGCTGACGACACTGATATTCTAACTTCACACAAAAATCCTACTATCGCATCAATTGCTCTACAAAACCATCTTCATGATCTTGAAAAGTGGTTTGAGAACTGGAAAATAGTAATAAATCCACCCACGTTAGTTTCTCTCTTAGGAAAGCCTCATGTCCACCCATAACGATTGCCAATAATCCAGTGCCTTCAAAGAACTATGTACGGTACCTTGGACTCTACTTAGACAAAAGACTTACTTGGAACATACATACGAAATTAAAAAGACAAGAACTTACTAGACGATATAGCCAACTTTCACATCTTCTGGACTACAGATCTTCACTTAACTTACGAAACAATCGACTGACCTACAACACCTTACTGTGACCAATATGGACATATGGAGCAGAACTTTGGGTTTCTGCAAAACAAACACACATAAACAAAATACAAACAGCACAATCAAAAATTGTCAACGCACCTTGGTACATTTCAAATACTACTATACATAACGACTAAAACATCCCAACAGTAAAATCCTACATCCACGACAAATACACTACATTTCATTCTTCATCCCAAAATCACTCCAATCCTCTGGTTTTTTTTATCTCCTGCTCCCTGTTACCTGAACAACGCAGATTAAGAAGAAAATGGCCAAGAGACCTACTACATCAATAAAAACCAAATCAAGAAAAACACCAAGACTGTACAAACACAACAAATTTGCTAGATGCGCAGTCGCGCAGGTACAAGTTGCAAAAAATATAAATAAATAATAAATTTTATGTCTATAGTGCATTGACTTTTATTTCACCCTGGAAAACCCGAAAGGACTTATTTGCCTCTAATGCAGTATCTTCATAATAACTGAAAAGTACTAATGCAAAAACTAAATAAGTTGAGATTCACAAATTTTAGTGTTGGAACAAGATAAAATTAATTGCCAAACCAGGTAACCCTATCGCTGTATATTAGGTTTTGAAGTAATCACCAAGTCCAGGACTAGTATATATATATATATATATATATATATATATATATATATATATATATATACTAGACTAATTATTGTAGTCTAATTGTATATCTAGAATCGAGTTCGTTATTCCTTTATGAAATTTGTTATCTTTCGACACAATGTTTACCGAAATCCTTTGCTTTTGAGAGGTGGAAATGAGGCTTATACTGCATATAAGACTAAACAAAAATAACTCAGTAGAATAGACACGCATACTGTTGAAATATCGACAATCACGTTTACCTTCATTACCAATTTCTAACCATTGGGAGATTACAGATTTTGTTCACAGTAAATGGCCTACATTAAATTAGTTGGTATTCAGTTGACGCGAAATTTGATGCTCTACAACTTTGATTCTATGGGTTTTTCCACTAAGTTAACTCGTTTACAAGTTACAGGGTCATTTATAGTAATTTGTCTCCGTTTTTGACAAATTTGGTAAGAATCAGCGTTGGTTGACCGTGCTTTTATACCTTACCGCGTAACCAAATTATAATGTTTACGCACTTGTTCGACGCAAAAGTTAACATTCTTTGATTTATTAAAGAATACATTTTTCGCTTGGATGCATCGTTTAGGAGTTATAGGTGGAAAAAAAAAAAATCTTTCTTTTTTTGTTTGTAAAAAGTTTTCCCTTGCATGGCCGCTTTAGCAATTTTGTTTTTTACATGTCTAAACCCAATATAGATATATATAAGTTAAAAATATTTTTATTTTTTATTTATTGATGGTATTTACAACTGTATTACAAGTAAAAATACATTTAGTAAATGTGAAAAAAAGAATATAAAAGCATGAAATCATTTGTTGAGAAACTACCCACTGGTAGCACTCTAAAAATGTATTTACAAAAGGAGATCTCGAGGCCATCTTCTTTCCAGACGCCTCGGAGGGTTGTCCGGGATCGAAAAGGAAGCAAGGTTAGAAACGAGAGGGTTAGGATGGTTGTGAAGTTTGTTATGGAAGGAAAGGTATCTGGATTGGGCCAGGTCAGAAACATACGGAACATTAAGGTCGTTATGGATGATTTTGTTTGTGACGAACGAAGGATTTTGGATTGTAAGGATTGGATACGAGAGGAATTCGATGGCTTAGTGGAGCTCAATTCCGTAAGTCCAAATAGGTCTTATTGTAGTCATGTATATGAGTCTTTTGTAATTGACTGGGAGCTTAGAGCGTTTGTCTAGTAAGTGCTGGAGTAGTCGGAAACGTCGAGCTGTTTCTTGTCGTTTCAGTCTGGTATGAGGATTCCAAGTTAGACGTTTGTCTAAGTATCGAATTTGTTCAACAGGGATAAGTGTGGTATTATTAAAGGGTACTGTAGGACAAGAGGACATAGGTTTACGACGAAGGGTAAAGGTGATTTGATGGGATTTATTGGAATTTATTTTGATCCTCCAGTTTTGAAACCATTCTTCAAGGTTTGTGAAGTGTGATTGAATGGTTTGGAATGCAATTGTTGGGTCGCTATTAATTGCTAGGACACATGTATCATCGGCATACGTGGTAATGACAGTGTTAGGATGGGTTGGGATATCAGCTGTGTAAACTGTGTAAAGGATAGAACCTAGGATACTACCTTGAGGAACACCAGCGGACTGGGAAAAAAGTGATGAATAGGCATTATTATGATTTACTTTGAAGGATCTATCAGTTAGATAGGAACGGATAATGAGGAAGTATGTAGGTTGTAGGAATTTACGGAGTTTGTAAAGCAGTCCTGGGTGCCAGACTCGATCAAAAGCCTGTTCTACATCTAGAAAGACTCCCGTGCAGTACATTCCGCGCTCCAATGCAGAGGGGACAACATCTACCACACGATGGCATTGCTGGATAGTGGAATGGGATCTGCGGAATCCAAATTGATGATCTGGGATAATGTGATTAGAATCTAGGATGGGGTGCTGGCGTTTTAGGATATGCTTTTCCAGGATTTTGCCTAGGATGGGTAAAAGGGAGATAGGGCGATAGGAGGATGGGTTTTCTGGTGGCTTTTTGGATTTATGTATCATTTTGATAATAGATAATTTCCAAGGGTCAGGAAAGTATGTGGATCGCAGAACAGAATTATATATATACGTAAGGAATAGGATGGCTTTCCGAGGAAGCAGTTTTAGGATCTGGGATGTAATTAGGTCTTGTCCAGGAGCTTTTCGGGAAGGTATCCTATGAATGATGTCGGATATTTCTGAAGGATGAAAGGCTTTAGGTGGAAGAGACATTTGGAGTGGGATATCCAGTTCTGCTTCAATACATTCAAGGTGATTTGGGTTAAGAATATCAGGGTGTGGATTAAAGGTTTTAAAGAGGTGATGAGCAAAGATTTGTGATTTTTCTTCATCGGATTTGGACCAGGTTTGAGCTTCCGTAAGAAGTGGATGATTACAGTCTTTAAATTTCAGGAGCCTTTTATTGGTCGTCCATAGTGATTTGTTGGTAGGTGTAAGTTTTTCAGTAAAATTTAGTAAATTTTGAATTTTGTATTTTCTAATTTCAGATTTTAGTTTGTTAGTCAGTTGGGTATAGTGAGTTTTATCTGTTGGATATCTGATTCTATGCCACTTCGATCTTGCTCTGCGTTTTTCCTTCAATAAGATACGAATATGCTGTGGCAAGTCAGTCTTTTGTGAATTGTTGAACTTATTGATAAAAGTGTTATTATTTATACTGTCTGTTATTGATGCTGTCAGTTTTTCAATGGCACCATTAATGTCCTCTTTTGTATTTAGCGGAATTTTTAGGTCTAGTTTGTTTTCCAAATCATCACGAAATTGGTCCCAGTTCACTCGTCCTGTAATCAATTTAGGAGGTGGTGGTTTAGGAGCATAGCTCGAATGTAGTGAAAGTAGAACTGGACTATGGTCTGAAGAAAGGTCATCAAGGGATTTGATTATGGTTTGTGAGGAGGAGATCTGAGAAGTTATAAATATATCTAGGATATCGGGACGTTTTTTGAGGGATATTGGACAATAAGTAGGACTCATGGGCGAAAGGATTGAATAATTGATGGAAGTTGAAACACGTGATAGGATGTTACCGCGGGGGTTGGATGTTCGACAACCCCATCTTTGGTGTTTAGCATTGTAGTCTCCTCTAGCAATGAAGCGCGATCCGAGGGATTTGAATAAGGAATCAAGGAGGTTATAGGAGAGGGAATTACCAGGAGGACAGTATACAGCTGAGAATGTGAGATGGAAAGGGCGAGTTGAAAGGAATACTGAAGTTGATTGAATGGCATCAGTTGGAGTGGAAGGAATAAGGGGATGGGGTAATGATTTATGTATAAGGATGCAAGAACCGGCATGGGAGGTGTTGTCTGGGTGATCAGTTCTATAAGTGAAGTAGTCACGTATGTAGAAATGTATTCGTTTAGTGAAGTGAGTTTCAGTCAGTAGAGCAATGTCAATGGGATTATTATGAAGAAATAAGTCAAGTTCGTCACGGTGGTTACTTAGTCCGTTAGCATTCTATAAAAGGATAGTTAGGGGCTTTGTGCTCATCGTTGGAAATTGAACGGAATTTCGGTCAGGATTCTGGTGAGAAGAGTGATAAGTGGTTTTATAGTATTTTGCAGGTCCAATAGGAAGGATGATAGAATGGAGGTTAGGTCAGATGGATGATGATTGTGAATTGGATTCAGGATAGGTTCTTGTGGTGGATTAGGAGGATTAGCTGAGGGCGGGATCCGCCGTTGTGCACGAGATGGGTCTAGATTGGAAGGTACTTGTGCTGCACTTTTTTTCTGGGCGTTAGGATGGGACTCTTGAGGATGCTGCGGTGGTAATTTGACTCGTAAGGGTATATGATGAGGGAGAATTTGCTGACGTGGAGGATGAGATTGGGGATTGTGAGATTGAGGTTTGCATTGGGAGATTTGAGGCGGCTGCTTCTTCATGGTGATTGGTGTTTTTCTAAAGTCCTGCTGAGGTTGATCAATTTCTTTTGAAGTAGACGCTAGTTGTGTATTTTGAGTAGACGTTTTTGGCAATTCAGGAAAATTTGACAGATTATCAATTTCAGGTAGATGGGTGACACTTTCTTGGTTCAGTTTTACGCTTTTCGAGGCAATGTTCTGAGCTCTCTGCTTATAAAAATGTTTATAAACTTTGCATCCTTTGTAGTTTGCTGGATGTTCTTCACCACAAAGGGCACATTTCGCAGGCAGGTCTCGAGGTCTCTGACAAGTGTCAGATGCGTGGGGGCCGGCACATTTCACGCACCTGGCCTGGTGATGGCAATAAGTCTTTGTATGCCCCAAGTCTTGGCACTTAGTGCATTGCACTATTATAGGTTTTTGTCTAGGCTCTTCAAATTTAATGGTGGAATATATAAGCCTCTTTACTTGAAAAATTTCGATGTTATTGCTGGCAGGCTCTAAATCGACGAAAAATAGTGGTAAAGGATATTTTTTCGTTGGGTGTAGTACGCATGATATGTGCCTAACATTATGACCTATTTCTTCTAGGCCACTTTTGATGAAAGATATTGGGGTGCTTGAGTGTAGTCCTCTTAACACCACTCGGTATGGCTTTTCTTGTCTTAGTTGATAACAATGAAAATCATAGTTTTTGGACGTAAAGTAATTTATAAGTGCTTTGTAATTTTCTCGAGAGTTGCTGTTTATTTTGATATCATTAACTCTGGAGAAACAGCGGAAATTGGTCTGTCCAATCAGACTGGCAATTTCTTGACCAAATGTAATGAAGTTATCGACTTTTGATATGAAAATAAGTGGCGGCTCGGGCTCAGAAAACTCTTGAGGCTCCGGAATCTTGCTTGATATTTTATTAACGGTAACAGGATTATTGGTGTTAGCGGTGGTTGGTGCAATTGGCTCTGATGTTATGGTAATTGATTTGCTTCTGGTTTGAGGTGGTGATGATATATTTTGCTCGGCTGATTGTTTAGTTTTAGTAGATTTACTTTGTTCAGTTGACTTTTTAGATTTATTTTGCTCTGCTAACTGTTTAGGTTTAGCTGATTTATTTTTTTTCTTATTGGGTGAATTAGCTCCCGACCCAGGAGGAGTGTTTCGGTGACGTTTCTGAAGTGTTCGTCTTTTTAAATACTGCGAATCTGTTTCGCTAACCTCAGAAAACGGCGTTTCGTCCTCCGAATCTTCACTTGACAAACTCTTATCTAAATTCATATCTTCCATATTATGATAAAAGAGAGAAAAAAAAATATATGTACTCCTAAATATGACAATTAAAAAGGTTGAAGATTACGAAATAAACTATTAAATAATAAACTATACACATAACTATAATCAGAAATAAAATAAAACATTTCTTAGAATAAATATTTAAATAAAAATAAAACAGTCTCTGGAAAAGGAAAAAAAACAAAAAAAAAAAAACAAAAAAAAAAAACGTAAATATAATGTGACCTGATGACTGAAGGAAGTCAGTAAACAGAGCCCCTGGCCGTGAGCTTATCGGAGTATGATAAGGCACGTAAGGGAATTAACGGCCTCTCAACCTAACCAAATGAGCACCAATTTATCAATTGTTTATTGTTAATAAATAGTACCTCACCTGCGTGTACGTCAACGTAAAAGTGTAAAACTGTTTATTAACTCACTGTTGATTAAGTATTACACCACAACTTTGAATTTTGAGCACATTACAAAGCAACAAATACAGAGCGACATGAAAGTTATACTGCACATGCGGCCATGACACTTGCTATATTTAAAAATATAAAAAATGAATTATGTGGCAGACCACGATAAACGCTTACAGCAGGGCTGCTTTTCCGCCGATTAAGTACATTTTGTAAGAAACTGTTTGAAATATTTTAAAGGTTAATCATTGATTTAAAAATAACAATTTTTTGTCTAGATATTTCATTTAACGCCATTTTTCGTTATTGTTGTCTGTTTAATTACAAACAATGCTTGATCTTCATCTTTAGTTTGAACGCGTTGAAAAAATGACCTGGTGTTTTTTAATGCCTAAACCAATTTTATTTATTTATATTTTATAAATTTGCACCTGCGCATCTATCAAATTGTATTTATACTGTCTTGGTCTATTTGCTTGAATTTTTTTTTTTATCGATATGGTAGGTCTCTTGGCCATTTTCTTCTTAATCTGCATTGCTCAGGTAACAGAGAGCAGGAGATAAAAAGAACCAGAGGATTGGAGTGATTTTGGGTTGAAGAATGAAATGTAGTGCATTTGTCGTGGATGTAGCATTTTACTGTTGGGGTATTTAAGTCGTTATGTATAGTATTATTTAATATGTACCAAGGTGCGTTAACTATTTTTCGTACATTTTTTTATTGTGGTGTTTGTATTTTGTTTATGTGTGTTTGTTTTTCTGAACCCCAAAGTTCTGCTCCATGTGTCCATGTTGGTCTCAGTAAGGTGTTGTAGATCAATCGCTTGTCTCGTAAGTTAAGTGAAGATCTGTAGTCCAGAAGATGTGAAAGTTGGCTATATCGTCAAGTTCTTGTCTTTTTAATTTCGTATGTATGTTCCAAGTAAGTCTTTTGTCTAAGTAGAGTCCAAGGTACCTTACATAGTTCTTTGAAGACACTAGGCTATTTGCAATCGTTATGGGTGGACGTAAGACTTTCCTAAGAGAGAAACTAACGTGGGTGGATTTATTACTATTTATTTTGATTTTATATTTTTCAAACCACTTTTCAAGATCATGAAGATAGTTTTGTAGGGCAATTGATGCGTTTATGTTTCATAATTTATTATTCTCTGACTATCCACCTTTAATAAAAGGCCAATTATGGCGAAATTAAGCCAACTTTTGAATCTCAGTGGCTGAAAAACTCAAGTCAAAGTTGTCAATCCGCCTTGTTAGGGCGCCATTTTGGGAACTGTTTTTATTTTTTTTGTGGGAACATTGACGTTTTACAAATAAATAGTTGCAAGGAACACAAGGATGTGCAATTTATAGAGAGGTTGGGGGGGGGAGGAGAGAAAGTGGGGAAGATGCACGGTAGGCTCTAGCCTACATAGAGTAAATTTATAGAGGATGGATACATACCATTTTCCAATATCAGCGTTTTGAACTCCGGAATTATCTCTCTAGCCATTTGATAAGAAGCCAGGAGAATACAACTTATTATATATAGAACATTCTTTCTTCCTGTAGTGTGTTACGGCTCGAAAACATGGACCAGAGCCTGAAGACGAAGACAAACTCCTCACATTTGAATAGATTGAACAGATACCATATTGAACGCATTACTGGAAACAGCATTTGCTATAATGTCTAACGCTTGGTTTAAATTCTAAAGGCTGCCATTTTCAATTTAATCCTGTTGCTCATGCCAGATCTTCTTTTTGTGAACAGAATAAGTTCAGTTTTATCCTCGTTTGGCTTTAGTTTCCATCTGTTAAAATTTTCAAAGAATTTTTAAATACCAACGTTAAAATGATTGTTGATGGTGTCCAACCTGTAAGAGAAAATATAAAGAAACACTGCCTCTCTTATATTGTCGACGAAAATGTTGAATAAGACTGGTGCTAATACTGAGCCCCAGGGTTGATACTGGATTGTTTTTTCACTAATCCCTAAGTTTCCTTCAACTTTGAAACTCATCGAATGATCAGTTTTTTTATATCTTGTCGGTCCAAATACGTTTGCATATCTAATTGATGAAATTATATATGGGACTATCTAGATATCCACCCACGCAATTCCTAAAAATTTTATAAAAATCAGTCTGATATGTAGATATAATACAAATATATACTAAAAATGCTACTAGAAAACTAAATAAATAAAAATAATATGGTTCTAATCAATTAACTGTTAGTAAGCAATTGTAATTAAATTACAAAAAAAAAACAAAAAAACCTGTACCTCTACAAGAATATGGAGGGTCTTGGGTTCAGTACTATTTCTGGAAAGTACTGTTTCTTGGTCAACAATGGTGCAAGGAAATGATTTGACCGAGATCACGCTCAATCGCCAGGTTTCCCTCTCAATTAATTATTTAATAAAAGATACCCACTTTATAGAGGTTGGGTGTGTCCTGGGAGAATTTCCCAACCCCAGGGTCACCCCACAGCTGATCAAACAGAATAAATAATTTTTCCATTATTTTTTTTTTATCTAGAAATATAACAATCTGTCACGTGGACAATAATTATAGTGATATATGAATACATGCGTACCATATATACATAAAATATAAAATTAACAAAAGTAAAATAATAATCAAAAACTATGTACAATAAAAAATAAAATAATCTAAAGATAAGTAAATTAAAAACATAAAAACACAGTCATACAATATATACAATCAGGCAGGGAACTCCAAGCCAGGCTTCTCCTCCCAGCTATAGAAGGAAAAACAGGACTTCAAGAAATCCCTGCGCTATTCTCTCAACTGCGTCACTGCTGCTAAAGCCAGTGGAGTTTGAGCAACAGCGCTTTAGCCACATACACTCATGTCTTGAGTGGAGAGTCTGGCCATGGACAGAACTCCAAGATATATAATACAAAAGATCTCTGGGCCACTGCCGCTTTAACCTTCGATGAAGATTGTAGGGATGAGTGGAACTAGATAAGGATTGTGCTAGGGGATTCGGATGATTTATAAGATTCTGATGGAATTTCGAAAAATTTTCAGTGATAAAGTAGAGGACAAATGGGATATTAAGGTCATGATGTAAGGTTTTGTTGGTTACATAGAACGGACCATCGACTATTGTTAGGAGGACTTTGGACTGAAAGGATTGGATGTGTTTGATGTTAGAAAATTTAGCTGCCCCCAAATTGTTTCAAAAGGTTCCAAAGGTTTCAAGATTGTCTTGTATATCAGTAATTTGTTGTCAATTGAAGGTTGAGATTTTCTATTCAGTAGTCTATATGATTGGCCGTATCGTCTGTTAAGTTCTTTTTTTCCATTTAATAGATTCATGAAAGTCAGATTTCCTAATTACCATTATTAACAAACTTAATAATGTTTTGACTTACAATGTTTCCTTATTCCATTGCTGATTTACAAACAAAAAATATAAGATAAGAAAATATAAATTTTGTTTAGTTTTATACAATAATTTAATAAAATTTTGATGAAAATTGTATTTATTCACACTTGATATTATTGTTTCTTTGAAGAATTTTATAATTGTTTTTACTTTTTTATTATCAAATAGGGAAACAATCTTTTTAATTAAGTTCATTCCTAAGTCCAAATAGAGTACATTTTATCAAAATCGTACCAAATGCTACATTTCTATACTAGAATTATTTTCTATCCTGATAATAATTCTTTAAAATCATTATAATCACAATTTATATATTAAAATAATGCAAAATATTCGGATGTTGCTTGGATTTTAATTTATCATTAGAACTTTAAAGTATAACAGTATAAAGCTGCTGTTAATGCAAAAGATCGTATGTGACAATTTATTTGTTTATTCTATTTGTAATAAAGGTGACATTTTGCAGTCTGCTACTATGGGAAATGGTATAAAGAAATAAAATAATAAATTATACTAATACATCATAAAGTAATAATCAATTTTTATGATTTATGATGCTCTTTTGTATCTGTAAAAAATTCACTTTTTACACATGGCCTTTTTCACTAACAGTAGCAAGATTAGATAATATCATAACACCACTCATTAGTGTTAAAAAAGTCTTATCATAATATTTAATGAAGTCAATAACTTTAATTAATTATTTAAATAAAAATGAAAATATTGTATATATTTAATTAACCTCTCATTAATATTTATATCTAAGAAAATTTATTGTTTATAGGTATCATGGATACTAGCATAAGCAGTGAGAAGTCCCATCCATGTCCACACTGTGATCATAAATTTGTTACACTTCAAGAATTGAAAAACCATATTACAGCTCTTCATTCACTTGAGAGATCTCATCATTGTCCTTATTGTAATTATAAATCTACTAAAGCTCAATATTTGAAAAGACATATAATTTCTCGTCATACAGATGATAAGCCTCATCATTGTCCTCATTGCAACTATAAATCAGTTACTCTTCGAGAAGTAAAAACACATATAATGGTCCATCATACAGGTGAGAAGCCTCATCAATGCCCT
This sequence comes from Nezara viridula, assembly GCA_928085145.1. Classification (NCBI taxonomy): domain Eukaryota; kingdom Metazoa; phylum Arthropoda; class Insecta; order Hemiptera; family Pentatomidae; genus Nezara; species Nezara viridula. The sequence continues at coordinate 175,022,993 of OV725079.1, read as the reverse complement.
CATTGTGATTATAAATGCGTTAAACAACCAGTATTGAAAAATCATATAAGGGCCCGTCATACCGGTGAAAAGCCTCATCACTGTAATCAATGTGACCATAAATCTACTACATCTAAAGAATTGAAAAGACATATAATGGCCCGCCATACCGGTGAGAAGCCTTATCAATGTCCTGATTGTGAATATAAATCTGTTACACATCAAGAATTAAAAAATCATATAATGGCTCGTCATTCGCTCGAGAAGCCACATCAATGTTCTCACTGTAATTATAAATCTATTACATCTAAAGAATTGAAAAGACACATAATGACTCGTCATACTGGCGAGAGGCCCCATCACTGCCCTGATTGTGACTATAAATCTGTTACATCTCAAGGATTGAAAAACCATATAATGGCTCGTCATAAACTTGAGAAGCCTCACCAATGTCCTCATTGTGGTTATAAATCAGTGCTATCTGGTAATATGAAAAGACACATCATAGCCCTTCATACAGGTGAGAGGCCTTATAAGTGTCCTCACTGTGAACATAAATATATTACAGCTCATGATTTGAAAGTCCATACGATGGTCCGTCATACTGGTGAAAGACCTTACCAATGTTCTCAATGTGCCTTTAAATCTGTTTCCGTTCGAGATTTAAAAATGCATATCATGGCGCGTCATACACTTGAGAAGCCGCATCAATGCCCTCATTGCGACTATAAATCAGTTACACTTCAAACATTAAAAAAACATATCATGGTGCATCATACAGGTGAGAGACCCCTTAATTGTCCTTATTGTGACAGTAAATATTTTACACCTCTAGATTTGAATAGACATATGATGGCTCGTCACACGGGTGAGAAGCCCCATAACTGTTCTGTCTGTGACCATAAATTTATTACACCTCTTGAATTGAAAAGACATACAATGGTCCGTCATACAGGTGAGAAGCCTCATAAGTGTTCTCATTGTGAATATAAATCTGTTACAACTCAAAGTTTAAAAAGACATATAATGGTCCACCATACAGGTGAGAGACCTCACAATTGTCCTCATTGTGCACATAAATCTTTAACCTCTCTTGAATTGAAAAGACATATAATGGCCCGTCACACAGGCGAAAAGCCTTATCAATGCCCTCATTGTAACTATAAATCTGTTACACCTCAAGAAGTAAAAAAACATATAATGGCACGTCATACATTTGAGAAGCCTCATCACTGTCAGCAATGTAGCTATAAATCTGTTACCCTTCAAGATTTGAAGAGACATGTAATGGCTCGTCATACGGGACTGAAACCTTATCAATGTCCTCATTGTGATCATAAATCTGTTACATCTACAACTTTAAAAAGACATATAATGGCCCGACATACACTTGAAGAGCTTCATCAATGTCCTCATTGTGATTATAAATCTATTGCACCTCTGGGGTTAAAAAATCATATAATGGCTCATCACCCAGATGAGAAACATTATTATTGCCATCATTGTGACTATGCATCTATTTCTTTTCTAAAATTAAAAAAGCATATAATGGGTCATCATACAGGTGAAAAGCCTTATTAATCTGTCCACTTTGACCATTTATTTCATTTCAAGATTTGAAAATTCATTTAAAAGCTAATTATTTAGCTGAAACAATTATTCAAAGTGGATTATAAATAATGATCCAGGCTAAAAGTATTGGATACATACCAATATATTCATTTTTCACATAAACTAACGTATTTCATACAAAATTTTACAGTAATTTTTCACAATAGTATTTTTGTTTTTTTAATCCACCGTAGTCGCTTCTTATATTTATTTACGAATCATTATACATAGTAGAAAGTTCGTTAGCCAACTGGGGCGGAGAGAGGAGGAGTAGCTAATTCCCTTAAGCCGGAGAGTATTAAAGGCCATCAACACGCCTAAGTTGATAAACAACATTTTTCTTACGTAAGTAAGTATTTTTTTTCTGTCAACAAATTGGTGCAATGCTCAACTTGTGACGGCCCTATCGTGAGACACGATAAATATAATTTAAGCTGTAATAAATGCCGCGTAATATTTCACGGCAAATGTTGCAATTACAGTGAAAAGGAGATTGACGCTATAAAATTACAAAAAAAAGCATGGCTATGTAAAAAGTGTGAGCAGGGCAAAAAGGCTGCCCCAGCTAGTGATAAGTTACCCAGTCCATCCAAGAGCGACACCAGAGAACCCTCCTCATCGGACATTCTCCTGGCCGTCAACAAGCTCGGTGAACAGGTAAATGAAGATATAACTTGAGAATTAACTTGTGGTGCGTGAACTTGAGGTGCGTGTCAACAAAGCCGAGCAAGGTCTACTTCGTAGATCAATAGGAATTCGTGGCATCCCGGTACGCGCGGGAGAGACTCCATCGGCCTTGGTAGCCAGCCTGGGAGCCGGCCTCGGGATTAAGATCAACCCAGAGGACCTCGACTTTGTGGAGCGACGGAGACCAAGAAAAGATGATCCCCGACCACCACCCGTGATTGCTCGTTTTGTGAGGCAGTCTGTACGCGACGACTTGGTGCAAAGAAGAAAGGTAAAAAGGGACTTTTCTACTAGGGATATTGGTTGGCAAGAAAACGACTCCCACCTGATATATTTCGGCGAAGAAATGTCTCCTATGAATAGACGTCTGTACCGACTCGTCCGTCAGAAGAGAGCAGCAGGCAAATTAAAATTCTTATGGTTTGCGGGGGGTAGAGTTCGTTGTAGAAAAGAAGATGGACACCCGGTGATCTGCATCGATCAGCCACAAGATCTTGACATTTTCTGCTGACGGTTCGACATTCGTCAACTAGATGATCATAATTGGGAAATGTTAAGCGTTGCCTACTATAAATCACTTTGCCGTATTATGTTACTGTTTTACCATTATTTTTTCTCTAGCACAACTGACGTAATCTTTTATTTTATCATGTTTAGTCTTTTTTATCATTGCTGCATATTATTATTATTATTTGTATTTAGCAATTACTTGCTTCTTTTTAAATGTTATTCATTATATTTCAGCTGCCTTTCATCATATTTCTCTATTTCCTATCCAACATGACTTGTATCCTGACCTCTTGTCATGTTAATTCCCAATCCTTACCAGCCCATTTCGACGAATTTCAGCAATATTTTACCTCCAATTTTTACCATACTATTGCAGTTTCCGAAACATGGCTAAAACCCCACATACCTTCCTCTTCCGTTTCCTTACCCGATCACACCTTTATCCGCCATGACCGGATTACACGAACGGGTGTTGGTGTGGGTCTTTACGTCCATAATAGCCCGAACCATAGATATCTCACCCCCTTCCAAATGTCCCCACATGGAATACCTTTTTGTTGAAATTTCCTTTAAAGCCCATCTCCTCCTATACGTTGTAGTATACCGCTCTCCTCTGCTACCTTTCGACTCATCCTTCGAATCAACCCTATACAAATTTATCCCATTTTACAGTAACATAATAGTTTCCGGTGATTTAAACGCCAATCTCCTTTCCGATTCCCACGATAAACACTACCTTGAAAATCGTTTCTACTCCCTTAACCTCTTTATAGTGCCATTTGCCCCTACGCATCACACTTGCTGGTCTGATACATGGCTGGACCTGTTTATCATCGATTCTGCGCAGAACCTTTTGTCCTCGTCCCAACAACCTGTTCCTTTCTTGTCTTCACATGACCTCATCCAACTATCATACAATATCCAGACCCCTGCAATCCTTCCTAAAACCATAACCTTCCGCAATATAAATTCCCTAACCCGTGAAAGCATCTTACCCGATATTGAAACCCTGAATTGGAATGATGTTTACACCAGCTCCTCAATTGATAACATGGTAGATATCCTGACTTCTAATCTCCTCCATATCCTCTATACCCATGCCCCACTTAAAACCTCTACATTCCGCCGCCAACCTGCTCCTTGGATGCTTCAAGAAATTCGAAATATGCAAAAGAGACGTGAGGCCGCCCGTAGACGTTTTAGAAGAACCAGGCTTGCAGATGACTATGAAGCGTTCAGGGTACTCCGTAACTTGACGCAAACAACGATCAGGCAAGCGAAAACGAATTACTTTCATGAAGCCTTCTCCTCAGCTCCCGATTCTAAATCCAAATGGCATTTACTCCGAAAGCTATCTCTTTGCAAATCATCTTCTTCCATAGCTGTCCCAGTCTCTCCTGATGCCTTAAATTTCTACTTTTTATCCTCCTCCTCTAGTAATATTTCTCCCGCCTCTTCTTATTTTCCTGTATCATCTGCATTTAATAGTGTCAATTTTTATTTTTCCTACATCACTCCTACGAACCTTATTTCCTCCATAATGAAATCCCAATCTAACTCTACAAGATTTGACGGAATACCGGTGAAACCGTTAAAATTATGCCTCCCTGAAATCCTTCCAGCTCTTCTATTCATTTATAACTTTTCCCTTCGAAATTCTGTTTTTCCTACATCCTGGAAAAAAACCTTAGTCCGTCCTATTAACAAAATCCCTAACCCCACCTCTCCTAAAGACTATCGTCCAATCTCCATCCTCTCAAATCTGTCAAAACTCCTCGAAAGAATAGGCCAATCCCAAATTTCCAATTATCTCGAAGAGTTCAAACTTTTAGATCCTCTCCAATCTGGCTTTCGCCCAGGCTTCTCCACTCAATCCGCTTTAGCTAAAATCACAAATGACATACATACTGCAATTGACAAAAGAAAACTGACTGTATTAGTACTCCTGGACTTCTCCAAAGCATTCGACTCCTTAGACCATTCTAAGGAGTCGAATTCTATTCTCTTCAATAAATTAAAATCTCTATCCTTTTCCAATAGTTCTATCCAATGGTTCCAATCCATTCTTTCTGACTGGACTCAAGCCGTTAGTATTCCGAATCAATGCTTATCTTCTTTCCTCACTTTGTCTCATGGAGTAGTCCAGGGTTCAAGCATTTCTCCTATCCTTTTTAATTCTTACATCAATGACCTTCCTAGTTCAATCCACCATTGTTCATACCATCTATATGCTGATGATTCCCAAATTTATTTTTCCTTTCCGCCCACTGAGTTATTAGAAGCGTTTACGAATATTCAGAGAGACCTAGATAGGATAAGTGCCTGGGCAAGGTTGAATAAATTAAAGTTGAATGCAACGAAAACTCAGGCCATTCTTATAGGTTCCAACTCCCTCCTTAGATCCATTTCCACCCATCCTTCCTTGATTATTAATGACCAACCAATCTCCTTCACCTCCTCTGTAAAAAACTTAGGAATTACCTTTGATCAAAACCTATCATGAAACCCCATATTGCTCAAATCTCCAGAAGGTCAATTGGTACTCTTAAATTATTTCATCGTTCTCCTCAGCATCTCCCACAACCTATCCGCAGGGTCCTCGTTTTCTCATTGATTTTCTCCTACTTTGACTATGGCTGTGTGGTATACGGTGGCCTCTCGTTGGAGCTTGAGGACAGACTGAAGAGAATCATGAACTGTTTTTTAAGATTCGTCTTCGGCACTTCGAGATGGTCTCATGTGTCCCACCTATATGCCGAGTCAAAGTGGCTCTTCCCCTCTTCCCGCCGCCTATACTTCCTTGGAAACTTCTTATACCAAACGATCAACTCCCAGCACCCTTCCTATATCTGGTGTCTCCTCCAGCCGAAACCGTTAGTCCACTCAATAAAAACGAGATCCCGTGATTCTGACCTCTATATTCCATTCCACAGAACAAAAACCTATGAACGTTCCTTCTTAGCTCGCTCCGTCTCCTACTGGAATTCTTTGCCACATAACATCCGCCATGCCTCTTCCCTGTAAACTTTTAAATACCTCCTTTTCCAATATCTCCTTACATCCCAAACAGAAGATTTACCACCATAAATTTCATTTTATGAACTGAATTTGCGTGAAGTAAATGGTGGTGCCTACTGTTTAAGTTTTAACATAAAACAGCAATGATTTTTGACTATTATTTTTAATATTTATTTGTATTTCTCTTCGCCTCAGGTTTTGCTTTTTCTTTCAGGTATATATGTTTATATTTTATACTTTTTGTCTCTGTGTGTGCCAATATGAGAATGTACGTATAAATGGCGGTAGAGCGTGATCTCCGTCAAATCACCTCCTTGCACAACCATAGACCAACAAAAAGTGCTTTCCCTAAATTGCTGTATCAATTTCATTGCATTCCGTCAACTGATTTCTCTTAAATATACCCAAGCGTATTTTTCGTCATACGTCCATTTCTTAAAACAGTATGTTCGATTTCGCTCAAAGCTGGAGGAATTGATAAACAAATGATCAAGTAGAAATCCATTTCAGGAAATTCAATCCCCTACTCTCAGAAAATACTTCCGCTTTCGAATATGTAAACGCATTATTTTGAACGCCTATATTTTGAAAATGGGTTATTATATTAGACCGAAAGTTAAAGGCAATGCGGAGAATAGTGTATGAATTCTCTTGTATCAATTTCATTGAATTCTGTTGAACAATTAAAATTAATATAAATAACTTTTAAAAATATAATGGCTGTGAAAAGTGGTAGGCATTGATCATGTGAAAGGAAGGTTATGTTCATAGTATTGTTTTATGAGTTTATATAATTTTTATCCAAAATCCTTCATAAAATCCTCAATGCTCCTCACAAATAAAATAATCCATAAAGACCTTAATGTTCCAAATGGCCCAATCCAGATACCTATCCTTCCATAATAAACTTCATAACCATCCAATCCCTGTTGTTTCTAACTTTGCTTCCTCTTCAATTCCTGATAATCCTCCGAGGCGTCTGAAAAGAAGATGGCCTCGTGATCTGCTCATGTAGACATATTATTACAGTACTACCAATGGGTAGTTTCTCAACAAGCGTTTTCATGTGATTATATTCCTCTGTACACATTTACTTGATGTATTTATACTAATACAGTTGTAAATATCATAATAAAAAATATATATAATTTTTGACTGTATTCGAAAAATTTAATTTAAACTGGATGTTTTGTCGTTCACATATTACTGGCATGACACCTACTGTCGTTAAAACAAATTTTATGTAATTTTCAGTGATTGTGCGGGTTGAAACTTAGATGGTCCAATATAGATTTTGCCGAATCCCTTCACCATCTTTCGCTTGGGCATACGATTTTTCTTTACTACTTGTACCGAATATTTGTAAATTTAAATTAAATTTTGCACAGAATGACGATTCATATTTGTGAGTTTGCTTGTTCCTTTTGAAGTTCAACCAACTGGTTCTGGTCTTGATTTTCTTTTTGAAATAGTTATAATATAAGAGTAGGATGTAAGCATCGATAAGTTTTAAATATGTTTAGTCCTTCATTTCTTGTATTTCGTTAAAATCATTCATATTCTTATATTTCTTCTTGAATTACTTTTGTTCTAACTGATAAAAAATATCGGTGAATTTTGTTAGGAAGCTATACTTACCTTACTTGGCAAACGTTTTTTTTAATATGTTGGTATTGAAATTCGACTGTCAAAAATTATATTTTTCTCATTAAAAAAAATAATACAAACATGTCTGGTTTATGTACAATTAATTATAAGGACAGAAATATGTATTTTGTTTTATTGTATAAAATAGGTTTGTGAACTAGTAAAATCTGTGAGTATCTAAATTAAATATGTAAATAAAATTTTGAAATTTGGTCCAATGTGTGAATTTTATTATTTTTTTTTTTTTTAGTGTTGTACTGAACCCTTAGTATAAGTTAGGATACATAATTATCAAACAAGGGTACAATATTCATAATTATTTTAATTCATTCTCAATTCAAAATTGTATATTTTATCAGTAGCTCAAGAATTACTTAAACACCATTTCATATAGGTGGTTAGTAGCTTTCTTTCTTTTTCCAAAGTAATTATCGTTATAGATAGATAGATAGAAAAAAAAACTTTATTCTGGGACTAAGTCCCTTCAGAATAACAATAATGTACAAAATAATAGAATATTACTGGCCTATACGTTTGAAACAATAAATAAAATTGATAAAATAAAATAAAAAGTAAAGAAAACCTTAGGTGCACAAGCTATATACAATACAGATAAAACTATGTACAGAGCATCTAAAATTATGAACAAAACAATTAAAACTATGAACGAATCACTTGAACTATGAACAAACAACATAAACATACACTTTGAGAAATGAAGAAAGAAAAAGAGATACTGTGAGTTCATTTCATAAAATAAAATAAAAAAAAACTTTACTTGAATATATATATATATATATATATATATATATATATATAAATAAACAGTTAATTATAATTGAATAAAAAAAAATGTAAGTATTGAAATTCCTACGTCGATAGTAGGAAATGCATGTACTATCTCTAGTATCAAGTATTATGATTATATGATTGCTACACAATACATATATAATATTAATAGTTAGCTGGTATCTGACTGTTTTTGGAACAGGAATTGGAATAGGAGGTTTTTGAATGTGTATAGGGAAGGGGCATGCCGAATTTTGATCGGGAGGGAATTCCAAAAGTTGACAGAGCGGGCTATAAAGGAATTTTGGAATGAGGCAGATCTATGAGAAGGGATGTATAGGTCAGAGGGTCGGGATCTTGTAGTGAGGGAATGGATTGAGGACTTAAATTGGAGAAGGTTGTAGGCATAAGAAGGACGATGATCGTTATATATATTAAAACATAAAATTTCTGGCTAAAGCCCCCCAAAATTAAATCCTGGATCCGCTAATGGTTCTGGTCGATGAATTGACAAACTATAGCTTGAATTTTTCTGTTTTGAGCTTTGAAAACCTTGAATTATTCTTGCTTTTTTCATTTCATATCTCTGAACACCATAAGAAGGCTTATGTTAAGAGAGTAGAAAGCTATCAGGTAGGACAAAGTTAAGGAATAAGATAGGAGGTGACCACGGGAAAGTAGCTTGATGACTTACCACAACTTGGTTGCTTAGGTATGGGAAAATGCAAACAGTAGAAATCAGCTGACTGAAACAAGTTCAGCGACGGTGAAAATGACACTGAGAGACATTTCAATACTATATTTGTTTCATATTCATCCAAAGCTTCTTTTTTTTCAGATGTATTTATAAGTATTCAATATTTTCAGTCAGTAAATTATATACAAATCAGTATGGGTCAATAATCTGATAATTAAAGTAAGTACTTACAGATGCACTCATTTAATCAATGTTCTAAAAGACATCTTAAAGCTGTCTCACTTCAGTAGTTAAATATGTAGATATAATTGTCTGTTATGTTTTTTGAAAGTCTAGTAAGTTTGCTCTATAATAGATTACTAAGTTCATCAAATATCTATCAAATTAATTAGTCTATCTTACTGATGAAATAAAACTAATAATAATAATAATACTAATTTTTCAATAATAAATTGAATGATAGCTCCATTGACAAGGAAATATCCATTGAATGGCTGAAAGCTGGAATGATATTCTCCGAGACAGAAGGATTTCTACTCGCCATCGAAAACCAAGTTATTGCTACTAGATCATATAGAAGGCATGTTCTAAAAGACGCAACAACTACTGATAAATGTCGATTATGCTCAGCGATGTTGGAATCAATCCAACATGTCACAGGTGGGTGTGGAGAGTTAGCTGGCACCGAGTATCTCCAGAGGCATTACAATGTGGCTAGAATTCTTCATCAGGCTCTGGCGGTGAAGTTCAACTTGTTAGATGACAAAACTCCGTATTATAAGTACCATCCACATAAACTCCTCCAAAAAGATAGTTTCAAGCTCTACTGGGATGAATCGATTATAACTGACCATACTGTGCGTCACAATAAACCAGACATCCTTCTGATATGAAAAAAGAGCGGAGCTTATTGATGTCGGGATCCCCAATGATAATAATATAAGCTCCACTGTTGGAGAAAAACTGAGAAAATACCAGGAACTGGCAATCGAACTGAAGGAATTGTATCATTTGGGGAACATCACCACCACTCCAATTATAATATCCTCCAATGGATTGATACCAAACACAACAGTGGCAGGCACGATGGGACTAAAATTACCTCCTGAAGTCCTGAAAGAGGCTCAACACTCAGTTCTCTTGGATACGGCACGTATTGTTCGAAAATTTTTAAACGTCTAAAAAAATAATAGATATTAATATGAAGGTGGCTGGACTTCTGGTATCCCACCTCGGAAACTTACTCCGCAAAGCGAGAATAAAGAATGGAAATAATAATAAATAAATTTATAAAAATGCTTTGAGAGACATCAGCTTGAGTGGCAGATCAAATAACAATTACATTTAATATATATCTTTATATAAAGAAATGGCAATATAATAATAATAATAATAATAATAATATATATATATATTACAATGTAATAATAATATAAAAAAATCTGGTAAACGCAACACACAACTTATACTTACCTCTCTACTTTGAATAGAAATTTATAGAATTTTTTTTCTGGCAATGTTGAACAATTATAAAATTTTTGAATTGCACTTTTAACAGAGCTATATCTTAAATCTTACAACTAAAAACAACAATATATATATATATATATATATATATACATATAGCCTAGAGAGATTTGAAAGTATATAGAGGTATTCAACCTGTAAATGATTCTGGATTATGCACCTATTAATTATTAAACTGTTATTTTCCATTTTAAAGTTTACTTAAATAAAATTACGTGATTTTCATTGCCTGCCATAGATAGGTCAAAAGTTGTCACACTAATTTTAAGTGGATAATGTTTGCATTTCACAAAGGGAAAATTCATTAAATTATTAATTTAATTTTCTAAAAGGTTACATGACGATTTTATATGAATTACATGATGAATAAACGGACGTTGACACCTAATTATTTGCATATAATGTTAGATCCAGAATTATTAAACTACAGTAAATGTATTTAAGGTTATAATGATATGTTTTATACATCCATGAAATATATTTATATTTCTCTTCTTTCACATATATTCTGTCAAATAGTTTTTTTAACAATGCCATTGCCTTGATTAAGTGGATTCTAACTACTTTTTTTTCAAACTTAAAAAAGTTTACATTTAGTTAGTAAATTTCTTTTAATTAGTTTTCACAAATTATTATTTATAATTTTTCGTCACTGTCCATTACCTTCTACGACTTTCCATATTAGAAATTGATTTTTTTTCTAAAATTCTCCGCTTTTCAACGAAATGTTATACGTATATCTTCCGATTAATATTTCCGGAAATTAATTTTTGAATCTAAATAAACATTTTCTCTTTTTTCTCCATTTTTCAATTACCAAATTATTTCAAAAGTTATATTTAGCATTTTTTCGTAACTTTTAATAATGAGAGATAGTTAATTATTTGAAATGAACCATATTAAATGTGCTTTAGAGGAAGACGTATACGAACATTGCGCATTTAAGCCCTGTAAAGTGACATCAACGGGGATAAGACCTAAATGGTATCAAAGACCACTTAATTATACAATGAAATACTGACTTAAATGTTACAGCAACTTTTTCGTAAAAATCGGCTAATGGGAAGTGCCACTTTATATCAACACATTTTCACAATTTTCTCAAAAACGGCGCTAACGATTTTGAGTAAACTCGCTGTATCATTGTATAATTAAGTGGTATTTAATATCATTTATGTATCCCCATTGTGTCACTTTACAGGGCTTAAATGCAAATGTTCATATGCGTCTTCCTCTAAAGTACCTTTAATATGGTTTGTTTCAAATAATTAACTATCTCTCATTATTAAGATTTACGAAAATAGGCTAAATATAACTTTTGAAAGAATTTGATAATTTAATAAAGGAGAAAAAAAATGAAAATGCTTACTCAGGTCGGCAATGAATCGCCGGAAATACTAGTCAGAAGGTATATGTATAATATATCGGAAAGCGAAGAATTTTAGAAAAAAAAAAACATCTAATATAGAAAGTTGTAGAAGTTAATGGAGAGAGGCGAAAAAATAAAAAATGATAATTTTTGAAAACTAATATTATTTAACGTAAATCAAATGTTTTCAAGAAAATTAAATGAAATTTACTAACTAAATATAAAATTTAAAATATATTTAAGTTTGAAAACAGTATTTAAAATTCACCTAATCAAGGCAATGACGTTGTTAAAAAACTATTTCATTGTACTTGTGTTGAAGAAGAAGTGAAATATAAAAATATTTCCTGGATATGTTTAAACCCTTAAATATACTTACTGTAGTAATACTTAGTTGTAATAAATCTGAGTAAATCTGATAATTGTATATTTAAATAATTAGGTATCTATCGTCCGTTTATTCCAAAAAATCATCATGTAACCTTTTAGAAAATGAAATTAGTGAATAATTTGACGAATCTCCCCTTTGTGATATTCCAACAGTATCCACTTACAATTAGTGTGACAACTTTTAGACGTGTCTGTGACAGATAATGCAAATCTCTTAATTCCATTTTAGTAGAAAATAACAATTTAATAACTAATAGTCGTACAATCCATAATCAACCTGTGATATAATAAATAGGCCTTTTGTTATTTTAATGGTATTTATGATTTGTTTGCTGTAAGCTTTGATCTTACAAACTCATCAATATATTTTATCATTATTTACGAACCCCATAAGGATGGTGACAAGGCTTAGATAAGTTTTACAAGTTTGCCAATTTAAAAAAAAAATTGACAGAGAAGTAAATAAATTTTATTCTGGGACATTTAGTATCTTAAGAATAATTATAATGAACATAAATGTGACATTTGTATGTATGATAACACTGAAATGAAGGTGACAGCTCTTAAATACGATTGATTGCTGAGGAGGCGGAAGAATAAACGTTGTTTCAATGAGTTTAAGAAAGAGATTTGCGAATTAAGACAGGTAAGGAATTCCAGAACAATATAGCAAGCACAACAAAGGATTTTTTAAAGGAAACAGTTCTTTGAGAAGGAATAATTAGATTGGAGGGTTGGGAGCTCTTGTTAAACGAATGGACAGAGGAACAAGGATTAAACAACTTAAGAAGGTAAGTTACATTGCCGTTGGAAAACTGGATAGAGGCACTTAAACTCAGCATAACAACTGGAGACGAGACTGTAGAAGGGACAATCAACGAAAAGTATTTGTTTGGAAGATAGTCTTGATGCATCTCTATTAGTTAAAAAAATGTCTCACGTTGTTTATGATGCATTTTTTCAAATTTCTCAATTTTTCTTAGTTTCGTTGATAGAACTAAGATATTTTGTCAGATTGTATTACAGGATTCTTCAGGGAAGTCTAAATATTGATATAAAATATTTCCCATACGTTTTTTTATGTAGTGATATATTAAATATTTTGAAACATCTTACAACCCAAAGTCACCCTCCAAGTTGCCAGACAATTTTTTTCTTCCAACTAAGTAATGAAATCTTCCATATCTCTTACTCAAATCTTCTGCTTATGAGGTAAGAAAAAAATGGCTTCCTCCCGAAGTAGAGGATTTCGTCCCATTATACCGCTTTTTTTGCGTTGGGTACTTCTAGCATGTTGTACATGACACTCCTATAAATAACTGTATCAGAATACAAAAATTTATATATTTGTTCTAATCTGTGATATATTCTAGGTTTCAAGGAATATGTATTAAAATATATAATTAAATCGATTTGAAAAAGAACTGATAACTTGCTCTCCGAAGATTTTAACCTCTTTGGTCAGAATATGTTTTGGCGGGAAAGATTGTTTACTTATCGCGAGTTTATAGGTTATGAAAGGTTATCTTTGTTTTTGTTAGTTAGCTATTATTTTATGAAAATTTTGTTTTTAGTTTACCGAGTTAATTATTCCCTTGTTTTTTTTAAAATTTCTATTATTAATAAATTTTAATATTATTTACATAAGTAGTCTTGCTGTTTTTTGTATCCATAAACTGTCAGTATATAATTTAATATTATATTCATTCAAACTGATTGTTGGAATTGATTGTTTATGTAAAGATTTATCTAATTAATTGCAAAAGATATTATACCGTCATATAAGGCATTTACTCTTAAATAACTAAGTTCCTAATTTTACATTGTTCTAAAGGTGCCTTTAGAAATTTCACAAACTATGGGAAACTCAATTATCTATCTTTACTTACAGCGACATAAGCGCTATGCCAAATATTTTTTATTTGACTTGTACTGACAACAGATGGAAAACATAAAAAACAGGTAACAAAAACACTAGCATGGGAAATAACCATTTAAATATTTGTTTTCTCCATTGTTTGCGAAATGTCTAAAATCACCCTCAAATATCAAATTCACCCTTTATTTAATTTTTTTTTACCCAGATACAAATCATTTTACTGTATTGCAGAAGAAATGGCTGATGAAACCAGTCCTTCTTGTAAGTATTTATTTTAAACTTTGCAAATATTATACATTTTTGTATGATACAATTTTTAATTATTTTGAACTATTTAAAATAATGTTAAAAATTATCAGACTTATTTTATCTCCTGTTAATTAATAATTAATACATTGACTTAAACCATAGAGAGAATCCTGAAAGTTGCCAAGTATGTCTAAAAATATATAATGGCAACTTTTCTCTTTTAAGGACTCTTTGAAGGTTTGTTTATTGTTTGAGCTAGTCAAATGAATATGATTGTCAACACTGGATTACTTTTAAATTCCATCTACAGTATAATCGATGTGATTTTGGCTCTCTTTTCAATTACCATATACATTTTTAAAAGCGTTACATAGAAATGGATGTTCTGAACGGATTTATTTTAAATATACTTTTATATCCCTTCACAGTGACTATATCCACTTTAATAATTGAGTTTTAATTATTGGGGTTCTTATTTTCTGTTTTCCTTTATATTTTATTTATCAAGTTAAATGTTATGTATACAATAATCTATAGTTATAATTAGAGAACGGATTTTCATGCTATTGCATATTTTATTCGCTTGTGTATAAAAACTGTACCCGAATATCTATCTATTTCAGGATCTGTAGAATAACATATTTCAATTTTATATTGCACGTTTTGCTATTTTTGGCTTAAATTGCACGATTTTGTACATTTCGAGCTAGATTAAATGATTTATAAATTTAAATACTTTATTGTTTTACTATCTTGTACATTTTATGTTTGTAATTTTAGAAAGAAAAATATGAGGAAAGAAAATTATTCTGTGACTGGCATAGATTCAAATTTAACGTTACAAAAAGACAAAGTAAACACAATTGCAGACTGACTATTCTTAGAATAGAACTTGCTTGAAGTAGTTCAATAAAAAAAAATTGTCTTCCTTGTTTTGACTTGAATTCTCACTTTTTCTTAAATCCTTCAGTATCCCTTCAGGTTTTAAAGTGAATTATGGACTATTATGAATTTGTCATAAATAATATCCGTTTTGATATTCATAAAATCACGATGACGACTGTATTAACGGTATAAATGTAAATGTTGACAAAGAACCAGCAGTGGTTGCTTTTTACAAAATGAGTTCCCTTACATCAGCTCATGTTAAACACTTCTTTTCTCAATTAAATTTCTCTTAATCCTTAATACGTTCAAGGATTAGAAGAAACAATTTTTCAGAAAAAAATTTGAAATGTTTAACATTGTAAATTTCCACTCTATTAAAAAATAAAGTTTTCATTATAATGTGGAAAATTTATAATCATATATTTTTATCATATATTTTATTATTATTATTATTTTATATATATTTTTATCATATAATCATATTTTTAATCATATATAACATGTATTATTTTTAATTATAATTAAATATCTGAAATCAATTAATCTGGTGTATATAATATATACTTATCCTTCAGACCTTTAACCTTTCAAGTTCCTCAACATTACTTCATTCTTTGTATGTGCCTGTCAATTAACCAATTTGAGGGAAATTTACACAAATACATTTAATTATTGAAACCTTTTATATATATATATATATGTATATATTATTATTTATGTTAGGCCTTATTTATTTATTTTTTAAATTCATTTTCATCAAGATTTAGGTTAATCTTAATTTATTGTTGTATTAGATTATATATATTATTGTCGTTAGTTGATTGTCATATGGATTTTAATTTTTTTTTTTGTGGCGCTATTTTAATTCAGAAGCTTAACATAAAGTTTAAGATTTTGATGTATTAATATTGTAAATTAAACAAAATAGATAATTTTTGGTGTAAATTAGATAATTTTGGGGTTTTACTGCATGATTTTGCACATTAATGAGTTTTTTTACTGCACAATGATCCTGTCTCTAGTTATAATATTTAATGCTGTAATTAAAGAAAAATGTGTAGTGATTGAAGATTCCTTATTTATTCTTAAAAAGGTTTCATTTTTAACTTTATGCTATCTCATTTTATTTACATATTAATTTTTGGTCGATAGGTGGCCATGTCCATGTTAAACAAGAAGAGCTACTCATCCCAGATGAAGGTATAAACTGTTTATCTTGTAAACACTTGAGTAGGCCTAAGGTCGTTTAATATAAGGTTAATGATAGTTTTGATTATTCTTCATTTATTTGGATTTATTTATTATATACGATTTAATGATGTATATTTCTTATATTATTGACAAATGTTTGCTTAGAATAACAATTAAAAATACAAAAATAGACTTTTTTTTGTTGACATTCCAAATCATTATTGAAAATGTGAGGAAAACATAAATGAATTTAAATGTTTCTAACTTTTTTTTTCTACTCTTGAATATTCGTACATACACTTTTATATTCACACACAATACAAAACAGTGCCGTACCATTTTTGCATTTTTTGAGTTATTCGCAAATAAAATTCTGAATGCATCGGTACTTTTTAAAAAAAAATATTTTAACCCACTTTGCTCCTTGGTCAGTACAAATCATCTCATTTCAACATTGTACTCATACTATAGCAATATGCTAAATTTTAATTTTTTTTAATAGAGCTCTCCTAAAAAATATAAACAAAAAAAAGAGAAAAATGCAATAAAAATATCTTATTAGACATCAGAAATTTTGATGATTTTATTTAATTTATTTTTTCATTTTATTTGGAATTCAGGAAGCTCTAAAATACTCATGGGTGTAATGAACCAAACATACTTTTTGAGTTATTTACAAATAAAATTCTAAATCCATCATTGCCTTGCTTTCATCCTCTTTTCAGAGAAGTATGTTAAATTCATAAATTAAAAGGGCTTCAATGAAGAGATCTCCAAGAAAGCCAATTTCCATTAAAATCATTACAGCTGGTTTGTCGGTAACTTACATTTATATTTATATGCATATAATAACACTGTTTCCAAAAAAGTTTTATTGCTAACACTAAAGCTCATCAATAGTTTCTACAAAAAAAAAAAAATGGTTGAGAAACAGAGGAGGAAAAGGAACTGAACTGTTTTTTCTTTTCTGTTTATATAATAACTAATTATTGAAATATGTTGCAGAATCCACAATTGTCCTCAAAGAGGAGGAACTGATGATTGATTATGGTAAGGAAAATATTAACTTAATATTATCCTTGTTTTAAGTTATTATCTGCTTGCAATAGCAGTTATTACTTCATTACTCCATTGTTATCACTTCAGGGTGTAAATCACATTATGATAAACATTTTAATAGTATCATAAAAATTAATTACTGTTGTCATGAGATGAGTGGTAATCTTAATTATTATTTCAAGTTATCCAGTTAATAAACTCTGGCCCAAGAAATTAATAAATTGATACAGTAAACTCTTGTTACTTCGAATGCCTCATTAAGTGAACAAAAATTTAATGCCCCTGATAAATGCATTATGCCTGATAAAATGTGGCATCTTTTTCACATTATCCATTAACTGTAATATACTTTTTAACTGTTACTGAGAAATAACTTTGTAACAATGAACTAGAAAGTCATTTTATGAGTTACCTTCTGTTCCTTGATGTACTCGATTAGTAATATGCACGAGTAAAAACTCACCGAGAGACAGAAAATAGATGTTAGGTTATTATTGGAAAAATCCAAACCAAATATTATTTTCCAAAAGTTATAAATTCATTATGTATAGCATATCCTCACAAATAACTTCATACAGGTTAGCATTAGCTTCCTAAGATTAGGTTGATTTAAAAATATTTATTTATTATAATTTGTTTTTATTATGCTTTATTGATATTTATAATAGTCGCCAAGCCAGAATAAAGACTCTGCAGGTAGATTTTTAGATTTTAGATTATGAAGATCGAATTTCCAAAGGAACAAAGAATCCCAAAATTCAATCCCTCATATCTCTGCCACAAATGGTCAATGATTTTTTTATTTGTAGGAAAAAAAAGCAATTATAGCAATTCCTTAATAGAGATGTGAAATACTGTTCCGTCTGGGAACCAACTCTATGTCAAATTTCAGCTAGTTGGTTCCATCCGGGATCACTGGAGTAATCTAACTGTAGCTGAAAAAAATATATATATATCTGAATCCCCAAAAATAGCATAATCGTGTTCTAGAGGTTCCAAATCGGATAGAAAACACAACCCCGCCTTCCTCTGACAACTTTCAATACAGTGCAAATGTCTATTATTTCCTAAGGAAAATAGACAAATACATGCAATCACCACCCAAATATGTGGCTATGGTGGTTGAGCAAGTTAAAGCACCTGCTAAAATTTTATGTCAAGTGTTCAAATCCCGTTCGCAGAATTTAATAACAAAAAAAAAGGATAAAAATAATTATTAATATATTAAAAACTAATAAGTGCATTGCTTAGAGCACTACGGCATGAGTTCGATACTCGATTCGAAACTTTACTGTCCCCACCCAGTGATTCACTGGGAGGTGAGCAACCCCCGTGTCTTACACTATAGTTCCTGCTCTTCTAGGTTGGGGATTGGGTATAATTCCGTATCCCATAAAAATCAGAATGGAGATTGCTGCAAAAGATTGCCAACCATCTTTCAGGGAAGTGCCTGATGAAGAGGGAGTGATTTGTGATCGCGTTCGGTTAGTAAACTACGTACTCTCTGGATATCTTGAAGAAGAGAACCAAGCGATCACAACTGTTGCCTATAACAGCCTAAAAAAGCTGCTAGAAGATTAATGGCGAAAGTCGAAGAAGTCAACGGTCGTTAGAAAAAAAAAAAAGAAACCGAACAAAATAAATAAATATGTGGGGTGGGCTTGTAATGAAGTACAAATAATAATGAAGTACAATTTAAAAAGAACGTGTTGAATAGCTGGGTTGAGCGACAAAACCAGGCAAGTGGGGTGCGATGTCGAGGTGGGAATGTATGTTAAGAACAGGTGAGAAGAGTTCAGTTGGGTGGCAGGGGGGGTGGTGGGTGGGGTCGGGGGGGTGAGGTGTGGGTAGCGGTCGGTTTGTTTGGGGGATGTAGGGGTGCGGGATGGTGGGGGTGCTGATGGGATGTGTGAAGGGTATGTGGCGTGCGGGTATGTGTGTGTTTTTAGGATGTTGGAGGGGCGGGGAGTTGGGTCTGTGGCGGGGGTGGGGGGGGGGGGGTTGTGGGAATGGGTGGGGGTGTGTTGGGGGATTGTTGGTGTGTGGGATGTGTGTTTAGGGTGGTTTGGGGGGCAGGAGTGGGTTTGAGTGTGGGGGTGGTTTATGTATTGGTGGGGGGGGGGGGGTGGTGGTATGGGGGGGGGGGGGGGGTGGGGAGATATTGGCATTTGTTGTGAGTGTTATTGTAGTTGATTGTGGTTGTAGTTGTGGTGTTGGTTGAGGTTGTGTTTGTATTGTATTGTAGGTTGCTAGGGGTGTGGTGATGGGGCGGTGATGTTGGGTGACTGGGGGGGATTGTTGTGTCTTTCTGGGGAAGGTGTGATTGGAGGGTAGAGTTAAAGGGTGTGTGTATTGTGTAAGTATAGTACCTAAAGAAAAAGAATGGAAAATTGGCGTGTCAAATGGAGACAAAGTTTAAAAAGTAAATTCACTAAATTTAGAGACACAAGGCTGTGATTTAACGTTTATTTGGGATTTAACGTTTATGAATAAGTAGAATTTACATATAACAACCTATGTTGGGTCTAAAAATATGATGGAAATTATTTTTACTTTTACTTACCTTTCCTGTATATTATTTTTTTTTATTTTTATTTTTTTTTGTTCTTCCCTACCTCGCCTTTAAGGCTATACGGGATTTTCCTGGGCCGGAGGGTGAGGGCGGGGAATTTAAAATCCCCTCCGGCACCGGGATGCGAACTCATACTTTTTATTCTTCTCAAATCTCTTATCCGGTTGCCAGGCAACTCGCGGTGCAGTGCACACGCTTTAGCCCATTCGGCCACCCCGCCCCCATTACCTTTCCTATATATGAAATATATAGTAAAGGACAGTATTGCGATCGTGAAAATTTTCAAATCTCAGTTTTCAATAGAAATACATGTTTTGAGGACCCCTGCATCCAAATGACCAAGTCCTGAAAAATGATTAAATGTGTGTGTGTGCATCAGTTTAGCTCAAAAACAAAAATTCTTAAGAAAGTGAAATTGCATATTCAAGGTTTTTATATGCCTGAGATGTTAGAGCAACTTTTTCGTCAAAATCGGCTAACCAAAAGTGGCACTTTATATCATTGACATAACACATCTTCACGATTTTCTCGAAAATGGCTCTAACGATTTTTATTAAATTCATGATATCAGTGTAAAATTAAGCAGTTTTTAATATAATGTAGGTTTCATTCTCATTTATGTTCTCTAATAGAGCTTAAATGGCTAATCGTCAATATTAGCTTTCCCTAAAGTATCCTTAATTTTTTTTATTTGAAACAATTAATTATTTCATATTGATCTCTGTAATAAAAAATAGTTAAATATAAAAGAAGTTGATAATTAACTGAAGGAGAAATAATAATGGAGAATAGCTGTAACGAAAGAACCAAAGGAATATGAGCGTGCTCGAGCTCTCCCAAAAGATTAGAACAGGCTTCCATACAGAACATGAGCATAATATAATATGGACTCCGACAATATTATGTACATATGCATATGCGGTTTTAATAAATGCTATCGTTGGTATTATTTAATATTTAATTGTATAGATTGCAGCGATATAAATATTAAAATTTGGATATATTGTAAGGTTACATTCCCTTCGAAAAGTAAACAAACAGTTTCTTAATCAAATAATATTTATTTTATGCAATAATAAATCCCCAGGTTGGGTTTAGATAACTAACACACACCCTCAATTATACAATATAAAAGCATAAATTAATTATACAGCACATTTATGAATTTCCATTGTTTGTCGGGGTCAAATCTTGGCGCGCTTTCGAACTGTCCCTTTATATTTCACTCACCTTGTTCTGAAGTGAATCTTCCTCGGTATTGTATCCAACTTCTACAACTTTCTCTTGTTCTTCTATTTTCTTGTCTTCATCTAGTTGTAGACACTCAATACTAGTTAACGCTCATTTTCTTCTCCCTGATCCTCCTTACTAGCCGTTTGGCTACCTTCTCCTTTTCATATGGAACTTCTTCCCCCACCATCTGTCATTCCTATGAGTAGTTCGTGATGTCACCACCTTCGTGCCACTATTCAAAATCACTATGTAATATTTACATTATAATATATATATATATATATATATATATATGGGTGCTTAAACAAATAAAAATATTCACAATGAAATATAAATATATAAGGTCTGAAAATACTTATTTCTGCTAAAAAGAGGGTGGTAAGTGAAAGTTGTGTGATGTGTGCACTGCACCAGGTTTCTTTTAAAATTATGTTAAATCTTAAATTGACCAATACAAAGAATTTAATTAAGAATTTACTACTCAACAACTTGAGGTTTTATGTTTCATAGACGGTATCTAGAATTGAAAAACCGAATTAAATGAAAATATTTCATTCTGTTTTTTATAAATTAATATATTAAATTATTTATTCCTTTTTAAGTTAAATAAAATAAAGGTTATGTACTATGTTGGGGGGCCCGGTACATGCCATATGACCGGGAGCCCTTTTCTTGTGAAATATAAAAAGAAACAAATGTTTTGTGAAGGAATACTTGTGAATAAGTAATATGGCTTACGTACACTTTGATGAGGGGGCCGGTCTCGCGCCTTCTCTCTCTCTCTCCGCCGTTCGTCCAGGGTCCTGGAAATAGCCGAAGGGCTGTAAATCTCAAGTTCTACCGATGAGGTAGGTCATAAGCCGTATTGTTCCTCACTTCGCTCGCATCTGTCCTAAGGGCGTAGATTACACCGTCTGAGAGAGGGGGTAGTGCAGGATGAGACCGGGGTATGGACCAAGGTCCCCTGTGTTATTTATATAGTTTTCTGGTAGAGTTTTGGGTAAAGTTTACTGTATTATCAAATATTGAACAACTAATTTTTTGTATTTTATCTGTTAGCTTGAGACAGCTGAAATCTATTCTTATTTTCTATTACATCATATTCTGTAATCAAAATTTCTATAACTCTAATCTCCCTATTTATCTGTTAAAAGTAACAAAAGTCACATTTGTTATGAAGAAGGCTTTAGCTCTTGTAGAAGAATAATTTATTAAAATTTTGTTTTATTCAGGTTATTGAATCCGAATTTTCTTACTAAATTAGTTGAATATGTAATGTGAATGATATGTCTATATCATGAGGTATATTCTTCTCTTTGTTTTTATAATTATCATTTTTATATTGGCAGATGGGTTTACTCAAGTGAAACAAGAACAGCTTCTTCCTGATAAAGGTGAGATCAACATATTTTATTAACCTTTAATCATCATATACTAAAGATTGAGGTCGTGATGGCCAAGAGTGTTGAGGTATTGCCCATTTTAACATTCTTGAGTCTAGTGGGTTCAAATCTCTGGTTTTTGAAAAATCTTTGGTTAGAATATGTTTTGTTGTACTTCTAGAAAAGATCGAAATCAAAACTGTTTGAATCAATCCTTGATTTGTTGAGTTTGGGTTATGAAGACTTAATAAAATTTTCTTCGTGTAAAAGTATAAAAAAATAAAATAAAATAGAACAAATATCAATTATCAATATAAACATTTTTAGTTGTCACCTTTTGAGGGTCATCAATTATAATAATTCTCACATTTCGAACATAATATTACTTATTTCACTAGGTCCCTTTTGGGCCCTGTTTAGTTTGCCAAATATTATATTATATCCATCGTTTTGGTTAACAATATAACTATTTATTGATTGTTGTTATCAATGAGTTACAATTTTAATTAATTCTAAAATACAATCTTAAAAATAATGGAAAAACGACTAACTCCAGCTATGGAGTTATGTTCTTATACATTGATGTTTAATACTATACCTGGATCTTTCTCTATCTATTAATGCCAGCGTTAAAAGTCTTCCCATGGCCTCAGGACTCGTAACTATTGGTGTAAAATTCTCTTATGTATCAAGTAGTAGGGCAACGGCGGTGCTGAGCTTACGCATCAGCCTTAAGACTTTATTTTAAAAAATAAAAAAATTATCGGTCTTTAGGATATCCTACATGCTGATCTGGAGAGAGCATAAAAAAAAAAAAAAAAAAAAAAGGCTGATATACCGATATTAATATCGGCATCGGTCAATCCCTAATTTTCATATAAAATATAAAAGCTTGCTGCCCAATTATATTGAGTTGCTGGACACACAGTGTACTGATTAATCTTTAGGAGAATCAATAGCAGAACAATATATATTAATATTGCAATCCCCCATAGCTAACTTTATTTTATAATAGAGAAAATAAGAGCATTGTATATATCAAGTATAAAGTTTTACCTCCTCTCAGTTGATGGAAATAAAATAAAATAAAAGCGATAATAATAATTTACTAAAAGTTCTGTTTTATAAAAAAAAAATCCTAATCAAACTGAAAAAATGCTTCCTCTGAAACATCATGTTTGTTGTTTAACATACTGATTTTTTTTTTCTCAAATCATTTTGTAGTCAATTTTCTTTCATGTATAATAAATAAATTTGAGTTCCCAAACATATTGGCCAGAGAAAACTATCATTAAATAGAGAAAATTCAGGGAATTTTACTTTAACTGTGTGGTAGCCACCCTGTTAATAATAATTCATGTTTGAATTATAATTAGTTTTTTCTCACATTACAACACATATTTGTAATTCAGACTCTGTACCTCTAAACCAAGGTTTGCATTTGTAAAGATTGTAAATAAAACAATTATGATGATTTTTTCATACATAAGTTGTTATGTACACATTTTTAGACTTTTACTGAATTTAAATCCTGTCTTTACTTGTATTAATACAATTTTTTTATTTTTA
The DNA here is from genome assembly GCA_928085145.1 of Nezara viridula. Classification (NCBI taxonomy): domain Eukaryota; kingdom Metazoa; phylum Arthropoda; class Insecta; order Hemiptera; family Pentatomidae; genus Nezara; species Nezara viridula. The sequence continues at coordinate 174,998,747 of OV725079.1, read as the reverse complement.
TTTCTTAATGACATTTACAACTGTATTACATAAATACATCTAGTAAATTTGCACATAATAGATATAATGACATGAATACACTTGCTGAGTAACTACCCAATGGTAGCACTCTAATGATATAACTACATTAGGAGATCACGGGGCCATCTTCTTTTCAGATGCCTCGGAGGGTTATCAAGAATTGAAGAGGAAGCAAGGTTAGAAACGAGAGGGTTGGGATAATTCTGAAGTTTATTATGGAAGGATAGGTATCTGGATTGGGCCAGATCTGAAATATAAGGAACATTAAGATCTTTATGGATAATTTTATTAGTGATAAAGTAAGGAGCATTGAGGATTTTACAAAGGATTTTGGATTGTAAGGATTGGATGCGAGAGGAATTCGATGGTTTAGTGGAGCCCCATAGCTCAACTCCGTTCATCCAAATAGGTCTTATTATAGTGAAGTATATGAGTCTTTTGTAATTAATGGGAAGTTTAGAGCGTTTGTCTAGTAAATGCCGAAGTAATCGGAAACGTATTAATACAATAAAAAATAAATTCACTACTATAGTTTCCCTGGAACATGGACTTCCAGTTAAGAGTCTAATGTGTTAGTTGATGAGTTCCTATTAAATTTGTCGTGTTTGCAATAATTTATTTTATTTTCTTGGTTTATTTTAATTACTATTCTCATGTTGGCAGACTGGCTGACACATATGAAACAAGAAGAGCTGCTTCTTTCGGATGAAGGTGAATATATTTATTTTATTATGATCTATAAAAAAAAAATATTATATTTTTGAATTATATTACACAAAATATATTTACATGTTAATGTTATTTATTTCTAAGATCTCCAACATTCTGAAATGATTGTTCATCCTGTGAGTTTTTATTGCTTTATCATATAAAATAGCCTTAAATAAAGAAAAAAAATCTCTACTATAGTCAAACTCAAACATAGATTCCTAGTTTCGAGCCCAATGTATAAGTCCATGGGGTCCAGGTTTTGTTATTAAATTTTTTGTTTGCGATTATATATTTTATTAACTATTTTTCATTATTCTCATTTTGCCAGACGGGCTCGCTCAAGTGAAACAAGAAGAACTGCTTCTTTTGGATGGAGGTGAGTTATACCTTTCTGTTATATAAAAAAGTTTTTTGTGACCGTGTCATATTTTATTTTACAAATACAAATCGGGACACTTATTATTTCCAGAATTATTTCAACCTTATTACGATTACAAATTGGCAATAAGAATAATTATAATTATATATAGTAATAGAAATTACTAATACTGATTCCCACCCAGAGATTCACAGGGAAGTGACCTGTGTTTTATATCATAGTTCCTCATCTCCCAGATTGGGGATTGGATATAGGGCTTTGTGGGGCATACTGGGCATAGGGCATAGACCCAATCCTGGAAAAAACATCTTATTACAAAACCAAAACGAAGCTTCGGAAAATCGGACTGTCTAAACATGGTAACGACCTTGGCTTTGAATCACAAGCTATTGCCAAAAAATGGCAAATAAAATTACAAGATCGGTAAAAAGGAAATTCCTCAAAGAAAGATTGGTAACCGTTGAGAACAACTGGCAGGCTAGAGATATACGCGGATTATATGCAAATATTAGGAAAGAATGGGTAGGATATAAAGCAAGAAATATGTGTAAAAGATGATCTTGGGAAAGAGACTATAATAAATATCAGTAGAAAAAGGCCTTTTTAGTCTCAATAAATAATTACTTTATTTTAAATTTATCCAAATTTTGCCTCTTCAGAGATAATCTGATTTTACATATAATTTAAATTTTCTTCTAGAAAAACATATACAAAAATCTTTCAGAGGATTTACTATTAGACATTAGCCCATTTATAAAACCATCTTATGTATTATTTCTTAAATATATATCCCTTTTATAGCTCTCAGGAGTGATGGATTTTGATGAATGAGGTATCAGTAGAAAGGGAATATCACATATAGTGCTCGAATTGTAATTTTGATTCCTAATTTTATACCTTGATTTGTGTAAAAGTGGGAGGTTTCAAACCATATGATGGTGCCGTCTCAACGAATCGAGACGTTCCAAATGAAGTTTTTTCCTCGATATTATAAATTTTATTAGTATAATTTTTTATTTAATAGAAAATAATATAAAATATTCCTATGTAGATCAATATTAGTAAATACTTTTAATAATGCATTATTCTTTTTCTTGTGAGATAAGTAATATGGTATGTAGCACATTCATGTTGTTTTCATTTATATCAACAAATTTTTATTATTCTCATTTTTCCAGATGAACTCACTCATGTTAAACAAGAAAAACTGCTTCTTTCAGATGGAGGTGAGTTTTATTTATTTTGTTAACATTTATGCGTGAATGTTGTATAAAAAGAACATAATTCTAAATTTGACCGTATTTCTAAATAACTGTTTAATATTTCACTATTTTTACATTTATCTCCTATCACTCTTCACTTTCATGTTTTGTCGTTTCTATGAGAAAATTGTTATTATGATTCTGTTGTTGGCAGATGTGATCTCTCAAGTGAAAAAAGAACTCCTTTCAGATGGAGGTGAGCTATATTTATTTAATTAATCTTTGGGGCATCGATACTGTGGCATACTGGATGTGTAAATATAAATTCAGAATTTTTTAGTCAAAAATACATGTTTATTCCATAAAAATGTTAGGGATGGTTTTATACACTTTAGATAGATATCCCCATCTCCCTGGCAAACAGTAGTCAGAGGGACCCAAATCTGGTGAATTCCAACTGAACACCTCATACGTTTTGATGAGTTCCTATTAAATTTGTTGTGTTTGCAATAAGTTATTCTCTTTTCTTGGTTTATTTTAATTACTATTGTTATGTTGTCAGACTGGCTGACAAATATGAAACAAGAAGAGCTGCTTCTTTCGGATGAAGGTGAATATATTTATTTTATTATGATCTATAAAAAAATATATATATATTTTTGAATTATATTACACAAAATATATTTACATGTTAATATTATTTATTTCTAAGATCTCCAACAATCTGAAATGATTGTTCATCCTGTGAGTTTTTATTGCTTTATAATATAAAATAGCCTTGATTAAAGAAAAAAATTCTCTACTATAGTCGTACTCAAACATAGATTCCTGGTTATGAGCCCAATGTATAATTCCATGGGGTCCAGGTTTTGTTATTAAATTTTTTATTTGCGATTATATATTTTATTAACTATTTTTCATTATTATTCTCATTTTGCCAGACGGGCTCGCTCAAGTGAAACAAGAAGAACTTCTTTTGGATGGAGGTGAGTTATACCTTTCTGTTATATAAAAAAGTTTTTTGTGACCGTGTCATATTTTATTTTACAAATACAAATTGGGACAGATTGTAACGATGACACCACACTTTCGATGAATTTAATCAAAATCGTTGGAGCCGTTTTGGAAAAAAATAGTCAAAATCTGTTTCATCGATGATATAAAGTGGCACTTCCAGTTGTTTTTGACGAAAAAGTTGCTGTAATATCTCAGGTATATACAAACCTTATATATGCAACTTCACTTTGATACGACTTTTCGTTTTTGAGCTAGACATGTCACATACATACACACAGACACACGCACACACACAGACCATCTTGCAGGACTTGGTTGTTTGGACTCGGGAGACCTCAAAACATCTATCTCCATTGAAAACTCAGATTCGAAAATTTTCATGATCGTAATACTGTTCCTTACTATATATTTCATATATAGGTAAGTGAAAGTAATGATTGTAGTCTAAAGAATAAAGTAACGGTATTTGTGTTAGTTGTGACTAGGGACCAGATCAATTTAATGACTGTTCAACTATATTGCTAATTAGTTTTAAAAATGATCATAACCACAACTTGAATCTACTATCTCTATTGACTCTCTCTATTATGTAAAAATGTTTTTAGTGACTGTATAATATTTTATTTTACATATAATAAAAGCGGGATGGATTGTAATGAAGACACCACATTTCTTATTCTGAGAATTATTTCTCCCTTATTATGGTTACAAATTGGTAATAAAGATACAGATTTGGTGCAATGTATAATACAGATTTTTAAAGAAATTAAAAAAAAATTGTGAACTGTGATTTCATTCCATTTATTTAATGTTGATAAAAGTTCTTGGGCCCAGTTCTCTACATCCTTTTTACCGCTGACATCCCTTCAAGTCCTGATACCTTCCTAGCAACATTTGCTGATGATACTGCCATCCTATCCTCCCACTCGGATCCTCTAATTGCGTCCCGGAACCTGCAAAGACACCTCTCCTTCATTGAGCAGTGGTGGTAGTCAGTCTCAAACTATTTAAAATCGTGAAGTTAATAATCTAAGTAACATTTGCTGACGATACCGCCATCCTGTCTTCCCACCCAGACCCTGAAACAGCATCCCTAAACCTTCAAAGACACATCTCCCTAATAGAACAATGGTGCAACAACTGGCGCATCAAAATTAATGAATCAAAATGTAAACATGTAACTTTTACTCTTCGACGCAGATCCTGTCCGCCAATCCTTTTTAATTCAATTCCTCTTCCCTACTCAGACACAGTTCGATACCTTGGCTTCCTTCTGTACAAAAGACTGACTTGGAACCCACATACGAGACTTAAAAGACAAGAGCTTAACCGACGATTTGGTCAGCTATATAGACTACTAAACAGAACATCTCATCTCTCAACAGAAAACAAATTATTAATCTACAAGACCATACTGAAACCTATCTGGACCTACGGACTTGAGCTGTGGGGGACAACTAAATCATCGAATATCAAACGCATCCAATCCTTCCAGTCTAAAGTCCTTCGAACAATAGTCAATGCTCCATATTATGTCACGAACAAGACCCTACACCATGACCTTAACATCCCATATGTCCATGACATCATCCCATCCAGATTCTCCAACTTTCACCAGAACCTCATACATCATCCCAATCCTCTAGCCCAATCCCTATCCAGCTCCGAGCATCCATACCATCCCCCTCGAAGGTTGAAACGGCAGTGGCCTCGAGATCTTTTGTAAATATGCCTTTGGAGTCCTGGCAATGGCCAGCTTCTCCACTCATGTCCTGAGCGTCTGTGGCTCTAGTGCCCTCTTTCAGTCTCCACTGGCTTCTAATACTAGTGATGCGGCTGGAAAAGTGGCGCTGGGATCTTCCGGAGTCTTGCTTTGCCTTCCACGTGTGGGGGAAAAAGCCTGGTTCGGAGATTCTTGGGCGAATGTATATATTGTATATAGTTATGATTGTGTTTAGAAGTTTTTATTTTATTTTATTTGTTTATTATTATTATTTTTTTTTCTTTTCTTTTTATTTATCTTCTTCATCAGTATTATTTATTTACTTCTTATATTTATATTTATTTCTTTATTATTTGTATATATTGTATGAATGAGAACTTTCAGCCCTAATGCTTATAGCCCTCCAGCAGTGGCTGCATGTATTATTATTCAATAAATAGATAAAAAAAAAAAAAAAAAAAAAAAAAATGTTGATAAAAAATAATACACTCTGAACTACAGAATACATGTAAATTACAATTATAGAATTTGAGTAACAATTAGTGCAATTAAATTAATGGGTGTGTAATTTGTAAAATAGGAGTTGGTCCACCTATAGGCTATTAGAATTTGTATTCCCAATTCTTCAAAAAAATATTATGTGAGATTAAATATCCTTATTTTACTTTGATTTTATTTTGTCAAAACAATTTTAAAGTACATCTTAGATGTTTCACTAGTTAATGATACAAAATAGTTTAACTGCAAACAATTTTAAAAAGTCTACCATTTTATTAATAATTCCAAAAAAATACGGAAATAATGATTATATTTAGTTAAATATAATACTTTTATTATTACCTCAAATAATAGTTTTATTATATCTTTTTTATGCTAATTTATTGTTTATAGGTGTTAAGAATAGTTGCCATAAAGGTGAAAAGTCCTTTCATTATCCACTCTGTGATTATAAATCTAATGAATCTTATACTTCGAAAACACATATAATGGACTGTCATACAGTTGAGAAGCCTCATCAATGTCCTCATTGTGATTGTAAATCAGTGCAACCTGGACATATGAAAAGACATGTGAAAGTCCATCATAAAAGTGAGTCACTGTATCACTGTTATCATTGTGACTATAAATCTATTAAATTAGGAAAATTGAAAAGACATATAATGGCTCATCATACAGGTGAGAAGCCTCATAAATGTCCTGCTTGTGACTATAAATCTGTACAATCTCGATTTATGAAAAGACATATTATGGCTCATCATACACATGAGAAGCCTTATCACTGTCATTATTGTGACTATAAAACTGTTACTGCAGGAAAATTGAAAAAACATATAATGGGCTGTCATACAGGTGAGAAGTCTCATAAGTGTTCTCATTGTGACTACAAATCCAATTCACTCAAAAATTTGAAAAGACATATGATGGTTCACACAGGTCAGAAACCCCATCAATGTCCTCATTGTGACTATAAATCTGCTATATTGCAAAATGTAAAAAGACATATTATGGCTCACCATACACTTGAGAAGCCTCATCAGTGTCACACTTGTGACTTTAAAACTGTTACATTAGGAGTATTAAAAACACATATAATGGCTTGTCATACTGATGAGAGGCCTCATAAATGCCCAGATTGTGACTATAAATCTGTACAATCTCGATCTATGAAAAGACATATTATGGCTCATCATACACATGAGAAGCCTTATCACTGTCTATATTGTGACTATAAAACTGTTACTTCTGGAGAATTGAAGAAACATATAATTGGCCGTCATACAGGTGAGAAGTCTCATAAATGTCCTCATTGTGACTACAAATCCAATTCATCCAAAAATTTGAAAAGACATATGATTCTTCATACACGTAAGAAACCCCATCAATGTCCTCATTGTGACTATAAATCTTTTTTACACCATGTATTGAAAAACCATATAATGGCTCAGCATACATTTCAGAAATCTTATCAGTGTACTCAATGTGACCACAAATCTGTTACATCTCACAATTTGAAAAGACACATAAAACTACACCATGAAGATGAAAAGCTCCATCGATGTCCTCATTGTGATTATAAAGATGTTACACTTCGAAATTTGACAAAGCACATAAAAGTTCATCATAAAGATGAGAAGCCTCATCAATGATATTGTAACTATATCCGTTGTGATTATAAATATGTACAATCTCATTCTATGAAAAGACACATAATGGCCTATCATACACTTTAGATGTCTCACCAATGTCCACAATGTGAATATAAAGTCTGTTGCATTTCACAATTTGAAAACATACATAAAAGTTCATCATAAAAATAAAAAGCCTCCTCAATATCTTCATTGTGACTAAATCTGTCAAATCTCAAGAATTAAAAAGTCATGTTATGGCTCATCATATGTATTTGTGAGAAGCCTTATCACTGTTCTCATTGTTACTATAAATCTGTTATATTAGGAGAATTGAAAAAACAGATAATGACTCCTCATACTGATGAAAGGCGTCATCATTGCCGCTATAAAGCTGCTGCATTTTAAAATATGAAAAGACATATCATGGCTCATTATACACTTAAGGACCTCATCACTGCTCTTGTTTTATATCTGTCATTATTTAAAATATGAAATGATATATAAAGGATTGTTAATTTGTCATATGTTTTTTAAAAATATTATGAAATCATATAATGATCGTCATGCAGATTGGAAACTCATCTATGTCTTTATTCTGAGTCAAAATCTGTTATACCTAAAAATTTGCAGAGATATTTATAGAAAACATCCTTATTAATGTCTTCATTATGATGGTAAATATATTACACCTGAGAGAAAATGTTTTGAGTTCACTTCACTGGTAGATTGCGGCTTTGCTGGGAGAAATTCATTGCTTCAGATGCCCGAGCTCTAATTGTTATCTCTTATTGGAAAGCAGTTGCATTTAATAGTGGTTGATGCTGAAGCATGACGAGATACCTCATAGAACTGATAGATACCTTTATTTACATATATAGAACTGATAAAACAAGATATATGCTTATTTGTCATACCTTTTCAAATATATGTGTAATTAAGTTTCATGATTGTTAATAATAGAGAATATAAATCCATTTCCGTGTTATTGCAAATTTTATTCGCTTGCGTGTAAATACCTCAGACCTGATTATCTATCCGTTTCAGGATCTTTTATCAGATTTTATAATAGACATGTATAAATCCATATATGTATATAAAACAAGAGCAATCCATGACAATGAATGCCTCAATAGTTGTCAAAAGACCCCTTGGGTGGCCAGAAATCAGATGGATATATCAAAACAATAAAGATACATTACATAACTGCATGAAGTTAACTGGGAAGAAATATCGCAAAATAGGCAGAAATGGAGTAATCTTATTAAGGCGGCAAAAGGTCCATCATGCTAACAAAAAATATATTGTAATGTAAATATTACATAGTGATTTTGAATAGTGGCGCGAAGGTAGCGACATCAAGAACTACTGCCAAAAATGGACAGAGAATGATAGATGGTGGAGAAAGAGTTCCAAAGGAGAGGGCAGAAGGTAGCCAGCCGGCTAGTAGATAGGATCGTGAGAAGAAAATGAGTTAACAAGTAAGTGAGAATGAGAATAAGAAGTGACTATCAACAAAGGAAGATTAGAAGATTGAAAGAAGTTAAACACAGCAAGATAGAAGAAGATTCACTACAGAACAGGGCGAGTGAAGTATAAATGGACAGTTCGAAAGCGTACCAAGATGAGACCCCGACAAATGAATGGAAATTCATAAATGTTATGTACGATTAATGTATATTTTTATATTGTATAATTGAGGATGCGTTTTAGTTGTTTCAATCCAACCTGGAAATTAATTATTATGTAATATAAATATTATTTGATTAAGAAACTGTTTTGTTCACTTTTGAAGGGAACGTAACCTTACAATATATATATATATATAATAATGAAGAGAAGAATAGTTGGGGTGATCAGTCAAATAAGAAGGCAAAAATAAATGATAATATTTATATTGACATTTGCCGACGTTTCGACCTGAAGTTCAGGCCTTCATCAGGGCTAAGAAAAGAACCAGATAACAAGGTATGAGAAACATAAGTAGTGTAGGTAAAAAAATTAAAGTAAAATGAAGTTGTTAAAATAATGACAGTAGTAAGAACTAAGAGATAAAAAATAATAACCGTTACAAAGTGTGGAATGACGAAGTAAACATAATAAAAAAAGGTGACATAAGTATTAAAATGGGAATCTTAGAATAAAATGTAAAACAGAAAAAAAGGAATATGAAGTTATATAAGAAATGAAAACAAATGGTAAAATTAAGATATTGCGAATAGAATAGTTCAATAGAAAATTGAGATATTGTAAAGTCTATCAAGATGTACAGACAACGTCATCATCATCATATAAACATATCATCATAATCATATATATAAACAGATATGATTGTGGTCCATTATATGGTACATGTCAGTTTAATCTCAATATCAAAATCTTGAACTGATTGAGCTACATTAGCGTTTTAAACCTAAATACTTTTGTTTATGAATTATTAATTTTGTTAATTATTGATAAAATGTTTTCCAACAGACCATATTGGCAGTTCTACTAGAAAATTCTGTATATTGCGAATGTGAAACAAGAAATTGAGCATGTGAGAAATTTATGTTAAAAAAAAATCTTATTGCATAAATCTTATTAAAAAATTGTATTCCAAAATTATCTGTAGCACTTCTAAAACACTAATTCATTCATGTGTTAAAAGTAAAAATCCATAATCTACTCTTCAGTATTACAATTTCGTTGTTTACCAAACATTAAAATTGTAGCCCTCTCCTTCACACTACAATTCTAATTTATCTGCTTTTATTCTCTGACTTGTTATACTCAGATTTTTATTTTTAACTAAAGGAAAATTAATAATGTTCAATTCAAAACTATTTTGCTGAATTCTGAGATTGTATTTTTATGAAATCTAGCAAATATTATTTCCCTCAAACATATAAATATTTTTGTTATTAAATAAGATTATTTCTTAAAATTACAATTTTTGCCAACTTTATGGTTTGATGTTTCCCAACCATTTTTTCCATATTCATTTATGTTTTCCATGTTCGATAATGTTTATACTGTGCAAATTGTATACTCTATACTATTCCTGATGAATGATATAAGATGTATATTAAAATATTTGAAGTAATATTACATTTTTTAGAAACAAATATAAAAATGTATTAATTAAAAACTACATTTTAATGCCGAAAATGTCTGTTACCAAACCAGTTAGCTTTATTTTTGGTTCATGTTGTCAATTAAATTAACTGTTAATCTTCTAGTGTTTTTATATATTAACACATTTATTTTTAATAAATTTGCATGCTTATTTCTTTTTATGTGTTAATTTGTATTTTAACTTTTTTATATTCATTTGCATTTTATTTATTTATTTTTTAATGTTGTCAATTAATTATGCTTTCTAAATACAACTACCTATTGCTACTTTTCTTTTGTTACTAATTGAAAGTTTGTATATTGTTGATATTTTAGTTTTTAAAAAGTGTTTAATACGACTATATGTTTTATAAATTTATTTGTATGATATTGTTTTAATTTTTTTGCTATATGAAAAAAGAAAATACAAAAAAATTGAAATTAATTGTATTTAATTTTTATCCTTTCTCCAATTTCTTTTCAAGTTCAGAACTTTTAGTAGGCACATTAGTATATTTGATGAAGAATGAAGTACATAACTTATTTAAAACGAATCTGCCTATTGCAAGGAGGTCATTTACTGATTTGTTTCATGAGCGATGGTGGCTGAAACATTACAAAGAAATTTTGACACAACATTTTCCCTGCCAAACAAGAACTTCTAAGAAGGTAAAACTATTACTGGGTTTTCTCCACTGGAGCCAGGATCACTTCTCCTATCCTCTCTTCACTGCAATCACACAACAACTACTCGCCAAAACAAAAATCTTTGGGATTTTCCATCTTGGGATACTACAGAGCAGCCATTTTCTTTTCCCTGCACTAGTAGAACTAGATTATTTTGCCTTTTAATTGTTCAACATTAATTTATTAAAACCTTTCTACTCGCTTCCAATAAAGGTGTATATTACAGTCCTCATTGTGACTGTAAATATGTTGTACTCCAAACTACGAATAAACATATTATGGGTCGTATAAACTCAAGAAGCCTCAATGCTATCAATGCTTTCAAAGAAAATGTTGTTGTAGGGAGGCATCTCTGGGGATCTCGAAGTGAAACTACAACGTTTGATAAATTGCTTTGTACAATTCATCTTTGGAATCCCAAGGAATCTCTATCGTTCTCGGTCTTCAGATTTATATATTGAAGATAATTAGAAATAAAATACATTTCACTGAAACAATTCTTAAGGAAAACAAATTTTATCTACTCACAATGCTTAGTGAGTGGTGATGAAAATTCACGTTCAACACAGAATAAAACAATAAAAATAAGAGAAAAAAATAATGTCAAAAGAAAATTAAATCCTTATTACATAGTATGTATTTAACCAGCATCTGATTGGATTGTGAAGAGGAATTGGAATAAGAGGGTTTTAAAGGTGGCTAAGGATGATGCATGGCGGATTTTTAGTGGGATGGAATTCCAGAATGCGGTGGAACGGACAACGAAGGAATGTTTAAATGATGCAGATCTGTGGAAAGGAGTGTAAAGGTCAGAAGGACGAGATCTTGTGGAGAGGGTGTGGATAGATGATTTGAATTGTAGGAGATTGTATGCGTAGGACGGACAATGACTATTGATTATTTGGTAAAGGAATGTGCCTAGGAAATATTGTCTTCGGAAGGAAGGGAAGAGCCATCCTAATTCCAAGGGTCCACCGAACTGCTGCTTTTGACAGATCTTTCATTATTCAATTCTCATCCCTATATAATTCTATCCCTTCCTACATCCAACTCTCAAGTATTCTCTCTGCCTTTAAATCCTGCCTGCTCAATCACTTTCTAAGTATTCAGTCCCCATCAAATTTTAAAATTGCAAATATGTACATAAATTATTAGTTTGTTTTAATTATTTTTATTTAATTTTTCTTTGATTTTTTTTTAATTGATTAAAGCTAGAAGGTAACTTATAATTTTTTATTTTATTTTTTACTTATTATGTCGATTTGTTACTTTCCTAGCTGTACTAGGTAGGTAGGTCAGTAAAGTAAGTAGCTTTACTAATCGTATTTTGTATAGAGTTTCTTGCAAATGTTACATTCATGACATTAGATCTTTTAATTTTGTGAAAATTAATGCTTTATTTAAAAAAACACTTCACTTAAAGTATTACCCATCACTAGCCACAGCTTTCTTCCATCTTTCTGGCAGTGTATGAATTCCATGTCAGAAAAGCAACTTATCTTTTAAGGCTATCTATGAATCTAATCATTTTTTTAGTATCTTCTTACGAATGGAGTGTTGCTCAGCCAGGCCATATACATTTGATATGAAAGAGACGTAGTACTGGTGCTTCTATCTGTTTGAAAACAGTGAAAACTTATTGTAAGCCCTAATATAAAATGTTATTGAATGTATTTGGAAGAAAAAGGATAGATATTTAACTCGTTAATCTTTAGTTTTAAATAATTTTATTTTACAAATACACCGTTTGTACACTAATACTTAACAATGTGACATTTATCATATTTACATGTTAACTAAATTCTTTCTCTTTTTAAAATATGTTTGCTCAAAATACCAAAGAACATATATATATATTTTTTCAATTACTTTCTCAATTATAAAAAATTTAACATTAATAAATGTGTGACCTTTATTGGCGTTAAGTGCAGTAGGCCGCTTATTCGAGAATTCGGAACGACTGGTACGTCGCTAAACATATGATAAAAATATAATTTAAATTTTTCTTTATTTTTTTCTTTTATTTCTTTTTTTTTTTTTTACATAATGCACATATATAATCCCATCAACACGGGATAAAGAAACTGAGTAATAGTGGCCACTGCAATCAGTCTTTCACAATCTATAATAAATATATTTAGTATTACATATATATTTTTTTTAAACAAACTATCGGGAAATAGTAAATAGATACAAAATTAACATAATATCTAGAACACAACCGTTACTTGGTAAGTTAGAATATGAATAAATATTGAGTGTAGGCTTAGTGAAAGTTTCTTTTGCAGATTTAATAAACTTCTCATTTACATTTTAATATTAAACTTGTTACAGTTGAACCTCCAAATATCCAACTTCCATATATTGAAAATCTCTATTGATTGAATTTTTTTTAGGGACCTTTAAGTTTTATAGAAAAATATTTCTGTAGATCAAATAAAATTTCTATATATCAAACAAAATGTCATAGTTAAAACAAATATAAAATGTGCATGTCATTTAAAAATTGATTTGAACAAAATGACAACAACAAAGAATAATAATTAATAATAATGGTGAATATCTCCAGATATTCTAAGAAATAAATTGTGGACAGAAGTTGATTTATCCATTAATTTATAAATATAAAATTTGCAAGAAAAGAAATGTAGTAATGAAGATGAATAAGAGCTCGAAAGGTTGATCATTAAGTTTTTAAAAAAGAAAAGAGATTATATCAAAACAATATTAAAGTTAAAATTCTTAACATAAACTGGAATTGTTAATAAACATCAATTGTAGCGGATGCCCTACTTTATAAGCGTTAAACTCTTGAGGTATTAGAAAGGAATTCACAAGGAAATGTTTAGTTATATCTCAAGTGATATTAATCACTCTTATAGTGTAGTGGGAATAATATTCTGATATAATGAAAGTTCCCGGTTCCTGACTGGTTCCACCGTATCCCTGTTGGGGGCGGGGTGGCAGAACGGACTAACGTGTGTGCACAGCACCGCCATTGCCCGGCAACCTGATAAAGATAATTGGATAAAAATATTCATGAGTTCACGTCCCAGTGCCAGAAGATTCTTTTAAATCCCTGCCCTCACCACCTGGCCCAGGAAAACCCCATATAGCCTTAAAGGCGAGGAAGAGAAGACCCTCCCCCAAAAAACTCAAGTGATATTAAGAGAGGGAATGATAATCAATTGAATTTGATTCAGTTTTGATGTGAACAAGTTGTTGAATGAAAATTGTAAAATGCTTGTTAAACAATTGGTGAATGAAGAATAGATGGAGTACGAGCTTGGTAGGAGCAGACCGGAGTGTTACCGATAACGATTGTTAGGCTCTAGTTTATTAAATGATTGTTAGAGTGGATACAAGATTTCTAAATATAAATACTGATAAATAAATAATTTATAATCTAAGAATAGGTCAAAATGGTAATTTAAAAACCATTTCTCAAAATGATGATGGGGAAAGAGAAGAGTTGGAGAGGGATACCAGCGTGAGAGGAAGAGTGGATTACTTGAACCTGGGACATGAACAAGAAAGTTTCTGGTAACAACTCTTGGTCACCCCATCGCTATATAATGGAGCCTTTTTCAAGAATATAATAGGAAGGTCAAATCATCGTAATACTGAAATTATGAAATTTTTAATTGTTATTCAGTATTTGATTATTTTGTTAGAATAAATTAGTTTTGTTGTTCAGGAATGAATATAAAAAATACCAAGATAAGTCAAATTCATTCAAAGTATATTCAACCATTTCAAAATTTCATGTTCACTTCAATTCTTACTACAAAATGTCACTTAAGAATTAATTTATTCCAAAAATTCTCAACAGCAGAAGACATCCTGAAGAAGTTGTATCCAGAGCCCGAGGGATTTGTTTTAAAATTAATTTTAAGTTATGGGTGTAAATAACTAGGGAAATGAAAGTTTATTTACAAGATGAACCACCTGTTAACTAGTACCAAAATTTTGTAGTTTCAATTTTTCTTTTTTTTTAAGAAATCTTCATGTTTGATATATATAGAGGTTTGAAGGTTCGACTGTACTTATAATTTTTTTTAAATATTTACTTAGTATAAGTAAATATGCAATGCATCTATAGACACAAATAAACACCCATTACTAATTTAGATAAATATTAAACATCAAATGCTTCCTCATAAGGTATCAACTACACATCATATTGAGGATGGCCAAAGGGTTGATGCTTTTGATATAAGCAAAAAAAAAATTAATATCAAATATAAACATATAAAATGCATATAATATACAACCATGCCTAAAGTAAACAGCATCAGCTACCTTTGCCATTAACGTATATAAATTACAAAAGTTTTTCCTCAATGTTACTTAAGCGAATTGGATGTTGCCAAAATGTTACAGGTCACACATATAACTAACTATATACAATCACAATATTCAACCCCTTATAAAGGGTAAAATTATACTTTAATTTAGAGCCAGTGTTAAAGATAATCATAAATACAGCACAGCTTTACAACGGATATGAAATATTTACAGTTGAATCTGACATATTATTATTATTATTTTTTTTTTTTTACACATAGGTATGTACATGTTCGAATTTTGAATCACATGGACAGTAGCCTAGAGATAGCAATGAGTCTGGTACATGGTACATGCTTTTGCAGTACCATGCTGAGCTTGATTCCTTTCTGTTACCTCTAACGTTAAGACAATAGAAGGCCACGAGTTGGTTGGGTCAATAGATAGCAGCTTTAAGTTAAGACTTTGTGGGTAACTTGTTCCGTGGCTGTGTTTTTCTTTTTTGGATCGACGAACCAGCCACGTATGACCTCTCGGACCGGATCTAAAACAAATAAAAATAAATCAAAATTTTTTAATTTCATTTTTGAAGATTACCATATAACTTAGATTGGAAAAATAAAATATAATATAATAGTGAAAAAGGTCATGATAAAATAATAAAATGTGTATTTTTAGTGATGAGGCGTATTTGTAAAATGAAACAAGAATTTTTTTCATGAGTTTGATAAAAAAAACTTCCTTTGTCACATATAATCATTATATTTGTCACATGTATATACATGTTAATGTTTTAGGAATATCTTTTCCATCATCAGATCTGCTTTATGGTATTTTTTTTTTATTTTGTATAATGCTTAAACTACCCAACAATTAATAAAAATGACCATACATATCCAAGCTAAAACAACCCCCCTCCACTTAACCTATTACCCCCATCCACAAAACTCAACCAACAACACACCTTCAACATCATACCCTAATAAAAATAACACCAACATCATCAAAAAAATCTCCCCCTTCCACCCCCAAACAAAAACCCCAAAATATATCAACCATTTTAATTACCACTCAATATACAACATACCAAAACACATCAAATTACCACAAAAAAACTAATACATAACAAAAAACACCTACCACCCACACCAATCTCCCAACCCACCCCCCACCCAACCCCCCAAACCCACAACAATCAATAAATTCCCCCCCCCCATAACCCCAAACCTACCTCATACACAAATCACCCCCAATACCTCAACTCATCAAAAAAAAACCAAATACTTCTCAAAACTAACCAAAATAACACAACCATTTCCACCCCCCTTTCCCCTATATACCATAAAACTAACAACCCCCACCCTAAACAAAACAAACCACCCAAATAAATCCATCCAAAACTTTATCAATTCCACAAAATCCTCATCCTTCTCCTTCCTCCAACCCCCCAATTATTCACCCACCAATCTCAAATTATCCTTCCAACATCATCACCCCCCCCCCTCCACCAACCCACCACCCCACCACACCCACACACTCACCCAACTCTCCCCACCCCACCCCTCATTCCATCTCCCAACCAACCAATCCTCTCACCCCCCCCACCCATACCTTAATATATTCAACTCCCCCACTACAATTCACAATTTCCAACCCCCCCTCCCAACACTACACAAACCTCCTTCCACTCTTACTAACATATCCATACCCTCCACCACCACCACAACAAAGACCCGATTTATTCCGTATCGATCTACAGACTCACCACCGTTCCAGTATTGAAGTGCAGAAAAATGTTTGTATCGACTTTATTTATTTTAGAAAGAAAACAAGAGCAGAAAATACGATTTGCTAACCCCCATGAAATTTTGAATCCACCGGTACTCCATTCATGGTATTTGAGCATGACAGGAGCTTATATTTGGTACAAAACCGATTTCGAACCTTATTGTAATACCGAGTACCGAGTATTTTACTCAAATATTGACCTTTTTTGAGTACCAAAGAATTTAATTATTACTTCAGTCGATTTCAAAGGATTAATTGAAATAGTGCTTGAATTCCCAATAGTGATTCAATTTGAGTAAAATACTTGGTACTTGATACTCCATCTCTGGTTTCTTGGTGTTAGGTATCAATTTTAAAATTGTCAGTTAAGCTATTGTTTTTTCTGATGAAGATGTCCTCTGATAGTTTTCTAATATTATTTTTTGTACAGTACCTATTATTTGTGGGTTATTAAAGTTATTACATTTTTATTCAATGTTGTGCTAGTGCAATGTTGTTAATATTTTTACAGTTTGAAAGATGTACTTTCATTTTTTTTTAGAAGTTTCTTCAATGTATACCTGTTGGCGGGTTGGGCATTCTAGTTTGTAAATAATTTAAAAAAAAAAAAAAAAAAATTATTTACAATAGGAGATCTCGATGCCATCTTTTTTTCAGATGCCTCGGGGGGTTATCAGGGATCGAGGAGTGAGCAAGGTTAGAAACAAGAGGGTTCGGATGATTTAGAAGTTTGTTATGGAAGGATAGGTATCTGGATTGGGCCAATTCGGAAACATAAGGAACATTAAGGTCTTTATGGATGATTTTATTAGTGAAAAAGTAAGGAGCATTGAGGATTTTACGAAGGATTTTGTATTGTTAGGATTGGAAGCGTGAGGAATTCGATGGCTTTGTGAACCCCCAAATCTCAACTCCCTATGTCCAAATAGGTCTTATTGTAGTCATGTATATGAGTCTTTTATAATTAACTGAAAGCTTAGAGCGTTTGTGAGGTCAGTGCTGGAGTAGTCGGAAAAGTCGAGCGATTTTAAGTCTGGTATGAGGACTCTTTAATTGATGCATAGATTTACACATTAATATAAAAATAAAAAATGAGAAAATTTAAATTTTAACATTGATAATAATTACCTCATCTCACTTGAAGCGTAGCAAATAACAAAGCGAAAAGAATAAGTATTGCAAGGCAAGCTATGACGGCAATAATCGTAACAGTGACAAATGGTGAATATTCGGGCGGTTTAGTTCTCCTATACTGAGGTTCTTCGGCAGTAAACATTTCATAGCTTCTCCTCTTACCAGCAGCAGCGGAATGAGTCATTTCTTCTGTACAAAAATTTTACAAAGTTTTTAGTAACTCAGCATATTTAATATGGAACATGATATTAAAAATAATGAACAACTGTATTAGGCTGACTATATTCAACTATAGTGTAATTATGTATGTATTCAAACATAATTAAATAGTTACCAAAATAATTAAATCTGAAGATATTTTCATATTTTATATGAAAAAAAAGAAGTTAAAAATTCAGGAAAAACCTTATCAACTACAAAACCTACCTTCTACAACCTTATTTGTTAGATATTCATTTTTCTAAAACCATTAACTTTCCAATGGTACATCTTATATCAGTCTTACTACTCCTTATTTCTGTTAATTGGTATTCAACCAGTGAAAATATTTCCCATATTTTCCTTAAGAAAAATTACATCAATTTGACAAACAGGCAATCTGTCAGAAATTTTTCTCTTTTCCTCTTTCGTAAAAAAATTATCCATTCTTTTTCTTTTTTTTTTAGGTCGAATTATTGGTATATATTTTAATGGATACCGAAATTCATATTACTCTGTATTTTAATTTTTACCTTTTTTTTTTAAATTATATTTATTTTACCACATGTTTCTGAACTACCATCATGTAATCATAGGAATATTTCTTATTAATACAAGAGCAAAAATTCAAAAAGAGATATAAATTAAATATTAGGTCATCATTTAAAAAAATTAGATATATAGCCACGATTATCTAAAATGATGATGGTAAGACAAACCAATTGTCAACGTTTTCCTATTGAGGCATCTGGACAGAAAACAATAAAATACAGACAAAATGTAACTCATCTCGTTAGCTGTCCAAAAATGACGCATTAACATGAGAGAGTTTATCACTTGTTTATATTTTGCCAATTATAATCTAATCAAAGTTATTTTTTTATTAATCCTTCACTTTCTAAAATTATAAGAAAAAAATTAAACAATATGAACTTACTAAGCTGGCTAACTGAAAGCTGCGATAAAGAAGCCGATGGTATGCAAGTGCCAGCGTGGAGTAAGCTGCCTTTATCGCAAACGGTACAATTCTCAGCCCCCGGTCCTGCACACTCGCTGCAACTTGAATGGCAAGAATAGCACAGGCCAGTGCTGTCGTCTTGGTACCTCTGTCTGGCACATGTTGTACAAGCGTATGCTCCTCCACCTGTAAACATAAACATATTCTTCTTTAGCTTAATTTTCTAAAAAACATTTTTATAATAATAAAATTCTCAAAAATAAAATGATATATTTTCAAGGTTCTTGGATTTTCAAATATAATAAAATAATTCCATATATATATAATTTATTTAAGAAAAAAAAATGAATTTATATATTAAAAAAATTACAATGTAAGCATGAAATCATTTTTTTATCAGGAAATTTTGCCTGAACATGAAGTAAAAAGAAAAAAGAGGGTAAATTGATCTAGTTTTTGTGGTATGGCCATGATTAATAATTAATTAGTTTTTTTACATGATTTTATATTATTTGAAACTTGAATTTAAATTGCTGATACTTTCTTGTTGATTTAATTTTTTTCAAAATCTGGTTGAAATGTCAAAATGTACTTGTGTTCCTTCAGTATTTCCCTCACTGAGTTGATCTCACTTAAGTATTGTAAGAGCTGATCTGTTACTGGAATTCAACTGCTATTTTTATCTGGTTACCCCCTTCCTTATAACTTCTGGCATTAGATTTGAGGGGTTCTAGAGGTATAATCAAACCAATTCTGACAAGAATGGGAGGGTCGAGATTCATTCTGTGGGTTTGCCATGAAAAACAGTTTCATTAGGCGAGTAGTCTCCAAATAAAGCCTGTGGAGCGGATCTACAAGCACTTCCAATCCAGCCTGCAAAAGTTTTTTTGATTTGCATAGTAAAATTTTTAAACTTATTAAAAAATTATGAAATATACCACATTACTCAAACACGAGGTGTGAGGTAAATTACAACATTTATTGCATGTTTTTGTTCTCTTAGAAAGCTCATTTCACAAACTAAGGGTTATTTATAGAAAAAGTTTTTGTTTTCGTAACAAGCCATGGCCAGCAGGACATAGGAGGTCTCAATGCGGCCCAGTGGGCCAAAATGTTTAAAGACTCCTGTGTTAGACTCAAGAATATTAAAGCGGTCAATGTCTGAACACACGACCATCATGACCTCAATCTAACTGCAAGTGCAAAACTGATTCCAACTGATACCATAGATGAATTAAGATCCTTTGGTCTTGCATTAATGACTGAATATTATCCCAGCTCTCCTTGAATTCACATGAACAATGATGGTCACAATGGAGGTGCAGTTGTATCAAAGCTTTGCCATTTCGAGACCTATTGGGAAATGTGCCAATTTTGATTGGTAAATTCGCACAATTTAACTTTTCAAACGTAACAAAAATATTCTATTTGTAGACTCTAAGATGACTATCATTCTTGTAGGAATATGTATCCCAATAAACCTGAGAAAGGAAGATATTGCAAATTTTGTTTGACAACAGGCCACAGGAGTTGGGAAAAGAATAGCCAGGAGGATGCAATCGAAGAATGGAATAGGCAGGGGAAACTATATTCCTATCATTAAGCCACAACTAGAAGCAAAATAAGTTCTTCTGGACTACTGGGTCTCACAGAGTATTTGTTACAAATTTCAGAAACAGTGATATAGCAGAGACCATGTCGTTGCCTGCAACGTTTATGAGGCATTGAGTGTCAAGCTGCTGAGTGAAAAATTGAGAGTTTCTGCTGCAAGTAACATCATATAGCTACCTTTACTGCAAGGACTTTGTGGATTGATAACTGTCTAATGGCAGAATCCTAAAAAGAGAGGTATAACTAAATAAAAACAACCCATGAAGGATCTTGAGTTCAGTACTTAGTAAGGAAGCACTGTTTCAAAGCCAATAGTTTTTGTGATTGGGCCAGGATCACCTCTAGGTTTTCCTCCTTAATTATTTTATTAAAAGTACCTACATTATAGAGACTGGGTATACCCCAGGAGGGTTTCCTGACCCCAGGTTCGATCCATGGCTGATGAAACAGAATAAATAATTACCTGCCATTAGCCAGATTTGATCCAGAACCTTGAGTCCTGGAATTTGGTGCCTTACCCATTAAGATATACTGCTCTCATATCTATTATAAATTAAATAAAGATATTAATAATTTACCGTTGCAAGTCGAGCAGAAGTGATGGCAGTTGGCGCAGCCATGTGGAGTACTGTACATGTTACGAGGGCAGTGTAAGCGGCATTGACCTCGCGCCAGTGATCTTCCTTCTGTGCACTTGATACATTCATCTCGTCTACCTCCGAAGCAGGATGTGCATCCAGGCCAACATTTCTTACAAACGTTTCCCCATCGATACCACCTTTCAATTAGAGAAAAAAACAAATAAGTACCATTAAATTATTAATAATAATAAATTAATTTTTATACATAAGTGAATCAAATATAAATGGGATTTTTTTTTTCCGCATTGACCACTTAGGACCACGCAACAATTTCATTTATTTTTTTTATGAAGTTTCCTCTTCCACTTGTACTCCTTCATATGAATGTCGTGCCGCTGCTTCAGTCCAAGCTTTTCCAGTTCTCTCTACTTGAAACCCAACCAAACCCTGAATCATGGTCTGAAAAGTTTTCCTATTCAGCATCTGGATGTTGGACTTCTCTAGATCTTTGCGAACTTCCTTAATCTATGCTGTTGTTGCCCTCCTAGAGCTTCTTTAAGTGGTCTAAACAAATGGAAATCACAATTTGTTTTGTCTTCTGGCATATTTTATATAGATTTATGATATTCTCAACCATCGATCATCTTCAACAATGTCTCGAACTGTATGAATGTTTTCATCTGTATTACTGGTCCAAGGACTGCGATCATTTGCTGATTTTTCACATGTTTTCATTCTTCCTTGAATTTTTTATGCCAGACAAACACTTACTATTGACAATGTTTGATCACTGCCAAAATGTGCAGTTAATCGCTGGAAAATTTCCATTGCTTGAATTTCTTCATGAGCCAGAAATATGTTGCGCAGTGGAAAAGTTTATCTGTTCCTACAACATCATGAGTGTTACTGATGAAGTGATTGGGAGTGGGGAAAACTTTGATGTTCCCATACAAGCATACTAGAAGTGCAGGTCTGGTTCTACCAACTGTAGATCATTAAAAAAAAAAAAAATCCTCTTTAGATATGATACTTTTATATATATAATTAGGATTTTTTATAAATGAATATATAATATATAAGTGAAATAGTTGTAAAAAGTACCCAATATCACAGGCAGTAACACATGAGTTGTTCTGCCTGATCATTCCTTGAGGACATTGTGAGCAATTTCCATCAGAGCAGAACATCTCTGTTTGTCGCATGATGCAGTCTTTCAGTTTAGGCCCTGTGCATGCTGTACATGAAGGATGGCATTCTACACACCTGGAAAAAAAAATTTTAATAATCCAATTTTCATTAGATTTATTTTTTTTTTCATCTTAAGCTTATTTCATTCAATTCAATACGAGTTTAAAATAAAAAAAACATGAGAATATTTGATATTATTATGCAATGACTGCTATTTACAAATGGCTTCAGTTTGTTATTTTAATCTTTTCGTTAGATTATTAATAATATATGGCTGAGTAGAATTATTTCGTTAAATAATTAAGTTGTATTTTTATCTGACTGAAATGCAGTCTAAAATATTTAAATAATATTAAAATATAAATATGATATTCACTTAAAAAATAATGAAGCAGAGCGGTTCCTTACCTTTGGTGTCTGTTTTCAAATGTTCCTGTTGGACAAGAAGGCAAACAAGAATGGTTATAAAAGACTAGATGAGCTTCACAGGAAGTGCATTGGTTCGGGCTCTCTTGACAAGTTGCACAGTTCTCGGAGCAACTCAAGCACTTTCTATTTTCGGTATCTGAAAGAAAGATATAATGTATATATTATACTTGAGATATGGTTGACTGTAGAACTAATTGTAGGAAGCTGGATGAGGGTTGTGGTCTGTAATGAATTAAACACAAATAAATTCATTTATTGGTGTGTTTCATTCATTACTGGCCACAAATTTCAATTAATTTATGGAGCTGTAATGGTTAATGAATCAAGATTTGTTAAATTTAATATTATAATAATTTTGAATGTTAAAGTTGAATGAAAACATGTTTATTTTTATATTCTAACTTTTTAAAAAATTGCACAAAGTAATATATATATATATACATACAAGCAACAACACATAGACAATGGAAAATTCCGTCTGTCGAGGTCTGTGTGTAATTACTAATAAATATTCATCACATTTATAACTAAAATAAACGAGCAATAATATGTCTACAGTATTATTATGGTTTTATACATCCATTCTAGCAATTTTCTTTTTTACTGTCTCATCTGTTTAAATAGAGTTTTAAAAAACAAACATTAATACATCACAAATCCAATAAATAAGAAATTTAAATTCAATAATAATAATCATCATCAAATACAATATAACAATAAAACAAACACAATATTGTATAAATAGTTTACTATCCTATATATACTATGACTAATTGAGATCTTTGCAGTGTGGCCTGCTGTATATAATTGCTTAAGGCTTTCCAGTTAGAACCCTTTAAGAAACCAAATAATTCTTCTGGAGAACAGGTCCGCTGCCCAAAACATTTCTCTCTTAACTCACTGAACATGTGGCAAGTCCCCAAAAAGTGAATGATATCCTCTTTTTCTTGAGAGTTGCATACCGGACAGCAATCGTTGTCCCCCACCATCCATGGTTTTACACTTAAATCGAGCAACTCTGTCCTACAGTCACCATGTCAAAACTATCATTAAGATAGGGTGTAACAGTGCCCACTGGACATAGTCCTGCGTAAACAGAAAAACTTGAATGAAGACATTTTTCTAGGTTATTTTGTTTTTCTAAGTCCTCTACCCTATGTCTAACAACAGTCAATTTTCCACGCAGATCAGCGATATTTGCAAGAATGTTAAAGTTATAAAATAGTGAAAGTTATTCGAAATGTATAAATGCTGCTGATGTTCCATTTAATTCTCAGTTGATTGTATTAAAGAGTTAATAGCACAGCTAGTCAGTTAATCTGATAGTGTATTATTCATTAAGAAATCTGTTATTTACTGAAAAAAAAACTCGTTATCAATTATTGTGTTTTCATCACCTTAACTTAATGATATGAAAAATGTTATAATTTGAAATGCGCGTTAGTAATTTATTTTTGATTGAATTGAAAGAGCGGAAGTGCAAGGATATGTTTATTAAATGAAATAAACGTAATGGATAAAAATATTGACAGCAATAATAAAACAAACCAATAATAGTAATTTGAATGATTTGAGAATAAACTTTACCTTGATAGTACGTGTGAGGGCAGGCAGTGATACAAAGCGCCAAGTCAGTGACGTAGAAGAGGTGAGAGGCACAGGTGAGGCAACTGTCTCTCCCTGGTCCAGTGCATGAGAGACAGTCACTATGGCATTCGAGGCACTCCTTACCGCTGCTATAATAACCTTCAGGGCACTCTGCCACGCATCTCCTTTGACAAAATCAAAATATTTTAGTAAAAGTTGGTTGGAGGTTGCAATCAGAGTGAAATAAAAAAAAAAAAATTGGTTTTACTTTTTATCGACATAACACTTACAACAGTTGATTTTAAAGGATTTTTCAAAATAATGTAATGTACACCTTTATTGAAAGTGAGTAAAAAGGGTTTAATAAATTAATATTGAACAATTAAAAGGCAAGCTAATGTAGTTCTACTAGTGCAGGGAAAAGAAAATGGCTGCTCTGTAGTTTCCCAAGATGGAAAATCCAAAAGAGGAGAGGAAAAAAGCTTTTGGTTTTAGCAAGCAGTTGTTGTGTGACTGCAGTGAAGAGAGGATAGGAGAAGTGATCCTGGCTCCAGTGGGAAAAATCCAGAAATATTATTACCATCTTGGAAGTTGTGTTTGGCAGAACATTAGAAAGCATTTGAAGTCAAATGAATTTAGTGCAACAAAGGAAGAAATAGGATCTATAGAAAAAAAGATAGCTTGCTAATCCATACTAGAATTTATTATAAAATTAGTGTTTAATTTTAGTATAAATAGTGTAAATAATAATAATTTGTCTGAGTTGATGTGATTGTCATTAACCCATACCTGAGATAAATAAATAATTAATCATTAATAAATAATTAATTAATAATTAATAATTAATAGACATTTTGACAAAAAAATTAAAACAGTAAGATCTAAGACATACAGACTCCAAAATTTAATTCGGACAACAAACCTATCTTTACGCCTAAAGCTTCTAATCTATACCAGTATAATACGGCCGGCTCTGCTGTATGGTGCACCTCTGTTCGAACAC
Source organism: Nezara viridula (assembly GCA_928085145.1). Classification (NCBI taxonomy): domain Eukaryota; kingdom Metazoa; phylum Arthropoda; class Insecta; order Hemiptera; family Pentatomidae; genus Nezara; species Nezara viridula. The sequence goes on along the minus strand of OV725079.1, from coordinate 174,973,021 downwards.
ATCAGCAAAACAATTCTGAAAAGATTAGAATATTTCCAAAATGATATAATTAGAAAAATTGTTAGAGGAACCATGCTGCAGAGAAAGAAGACAGTGGATATACAAACAACACTAACCTTATCAACAATTAAAGAATTTTTCGCAAATGAAAAAAATCATTTTTCGAAAAATCCCAACAATTGGCAAACCCTCTTTTTAACAATATGTTACCAGCCAAAATTCCAAAACGTTGGCAACAAATCACATGAGATAGATGTTTTAATTTAGTTGTAAGCTCTAGAGGATAAGGTCAACTCAAGCCTGAGGTGAGCCCCATCACCTTTATATTACAGATGGAGAACGAAATACTTAGAAACGAGAAAAATCTAAAAATAAACCTTACAATGCTTTTAAGCAGTAAAAGGTGTATTATTAAGACAATCCAATCATTAAAGACAAAAATAAGTAGAAAGGGGCTATGAAAAAAAAAAAATTTAAAAAAAAATTAATACTCTTATAATTTTGTTTAATATTTAATAACCTCTTATCTATTTAGGAAGTATCCCAATGGTATAAAGTGGTCTGCCACAAGGTTATATTATTATTATTATTTGTAAAATATAAGATGGATGTTACAATAAATAGTTCTATAAGAAGTAATATACACGTTTTTGGCGTGGGATCTGACGTTTCAGGAATGAACAAAGGATCAAGAAGTAAACAAATCAAGAGGGTAAGATTTTTTTTGGTTGTGAAGATTCGGAAAAAGAATACACCTAAGAAATATTGCTGTTGGGAAAGTAGACATCACGTTCGACAACTTTGACTCGATATACTAACTAGAGAGTTGGGAGTGCCTGGGGACTCCAAAGATGAATCTAATGAAGTAATTCATTAAATTTACAATTTCTGAATTTAATTTAATGTCAAATCATATTTTTAAATAAATTATTTCGCATTGATAGAGATATCTTGAACCCGCTTATCTAATACATTGAACCATTTGTTAGGTAGCTCAGAGACATTAGTTTAGGGCTAATTACCGAGTCAATCATTTAATATATTTTTTAAGTTAACCTAACCTAATCTTATAAAGAAAATTCCCAATTTTTATTCTAAAGCAAACTTCGTCCTGAGCTTATTTCATGACAGACAAATAGATTTGGTATAGAGCTTATCCTTGACTCATGACATAGTCCCTTAATATTATATAAATTAATAAGTATTTTCTCTTAATATATAATATGAATATAGAGCCTTTACTCAGAGTTATTGTAAAATATCTGGAACCATGGCATAATTTACTGAACACAAAATTGGTTAAAATAAACAGGAGTAAATAAAAAAAAAGTAAAAATTCATAAGGAGTTCACATACTTATTCAATTTGAAATGCAGGCACGAAATACATTGTGTGTTTTTTTGACCATAACATCCTGTTTTGTCGCATTCTTCATGACAGTCGTAGACAATTTCCAATCCATCTTCAATATTATTATCCTCATAGTTTTCTCCTACAACCTAAGGAATAAATTTATTATCAATATTTCCAATAATAAAACTTGTTATCAATTAGATTTCATGTGTATATACAATTTTTGAAGAAGACAGATTTGGAACTTCATTTAGTTTACAATTTCTAAAAATTAACTTTAATATTTTTTGTTTATTATTTACTACTTTGATTTTATTCAAATTCTTCGTAAGTATTTATACAAATCATGGATTTTTTCTCACCATTTATTTTATAATCACATTCATAAGACAATTACTTTAGACAATTGCAATATTTTAAATTTTATTATAACATTCTTTTTAGTTAAAATAAATAACTTTAGTTAATTTTATAATTTATAATATAAGGGTTCAGCACAAATATTAATAATCTAGAGCATCAAATTACAAGTAAAATAATTGTTTTTCTTTTGTTAAATTTCTTTTAGCTTAAACAATTTGATAATAAGAAATAGAAGTTCAGGTTATAATTACAAAAATATGAACAGAATAAAACACGTCACATTATTGATGAAATTTGATAATGAATTTAGTACATTAATAAAGGGCGAGATTATAATTATATATTTGGCTTTTCTCATTTAGATCAATTATGCTTTTTTAGGTTTAAAACTCAATTATTATATTATTTTAATGTTTCTAATTGCCTAAGTAAAATTAGAATTAAGTATATAGATTTATAATTGCTTTTAGATTATCAATGAAGAAAAGTTCAGTAATATAAAAGATTGCCAATTGAAATTGAAACATCAACCTAAAGTTGTAAGAGTTAGTAATAATCTTAGAAATAAAAAAATAAATCTAATATTGCAATAAATTATATCCACTTAGAAAAATAAAATTGATTTTTTAAGTGATTCTGAAGGTTTTCTTTGTCAATGGTAGCATCTATCTCGTGAAATAGTTACCTTTGTTTCTTCTTCTGTTGCAGGATGTTTCTTTTTGAACATTTGAAGAGATGGTGGCCTCAGTCTGATCGGATTTGTTTCAGTTCCATAAAATAATAATTCCCATTTCTTCAAAATACCTGGAGATTTTTAGAAATTTATGTAAAATAACATAAACATGAAAAAATAATTAAAAACTACTCTGCTGTACTATAGTAATACCATTTGAATCAGCTTTTCTTGGCCCAGCGTTGATTATAGTTAGGGTCCATACACCTCTGGGATCTTCGCCCCAAAAATGGATAGAGAGAAATGCCCAAGAATCGAAATTGGAAGAAATGACATCCCTGGGTCTCTGCGAGAGGAGCACTGAAGGCGTGCCTTGAGGAGATTTCAAGAGTATCCGCAGGTTGCCTCTTGGACTGAAATTCAACGTGAGTCGGCATTGGACGTGCTCCAGGTATCGTACCTCATTGAGGGTACCCTCACAGCCAGTGTTATTTGTACCAACAGAAAGTTCACTCTCGTAGTCTGGTTCCAAAATTCTAAAATTATAAGAAGAATGTATATAAGTTTCAATATAACATTAAAAAATAAACTGAATATCAACTCACTAATTTATATGAATATTTTAATTTTCATTTATCATAATCAGGGCCCAGATTCTTATGCAGTAAAAACCTCCAAAAATATGACATATAATATGCAATAAAAAAACGTCAATGCATATAAATATGTAGTAATAAAATATGCAGTGAAAGAATCTCTAAATGGAATAAAGTGTCTGAAATATTCAATTACACTAATGTTCCTACAAAACATTTTGAACTTAAAAAAAAAGTTGAAGGTTTAAAAATTAAATAAAACTATTTCATTTTTTTTTTTTACAAACAAATAATTAAAACAATGTGATAAATAAAAAAGCAGGAAATAAAAATGTTTATTTATTAATGATTATAAAGATAATATGTAATACTTGTTAAGGACTAAAATATTAATATATTACAGAGTTCCAATTAGCAACAGATTATAAAAACCCTGTAGGAAAAATATAAATAAAACTTTTGTAAAAACTTGTAAATAAATTCAAAAGAATATGAAAATAGTTTAAAAAAAATTAGGATATACATTTTTTCGACGATGAAAGGAATGAGAAGGATAGATGAAAGAAGGAAATGAAAAAAAAAGAAAAATCCATATTCTGAGAAGTAAATAATTGAAAGTAACGTTATTTTGTTGTTATTTGTTGACTGAAAATCAACCTACAATTGTATTATGTAATTTCATCTTCAGCGTACCATTTTAAATTATTATTTATAATAATTATTTTTTAAATAAATAATCTAAATATGCAATCATCTGTATTTATTATTAAATATGCTTTATAAAATTTCACTAATTGCATTGAGTACAATGATTCATATAGATATTTGATCAGCAGTTTAAAAACTGTATGCAAACAAAATATGTAATTGCATAAAAATCTGTGTTTGGTCATAACTATTGTGTAATTTCTTTTTAATAAGGTAAATAATATCTAGATTTAAAAGGATACTGAAGCAGGCATTCCTTGCCATCAGAAGAGGCAGCCAAGAAACTTGGTGTTAATGTCAATTTAGGAAAGACTACGCATGTTGGAGTAAGAGAAGAAGAAAAGGCCAGTTTAGGTTAAAATGGGTTGAGAATTGAGAGTAATATGAAAAATGGGACTAAAAGAAGGAAGAGTAGTTTGCTCTCTACGCAGATGCTCCATAAAACAGATCAGGGCTATAACAAAAGCTGCTGGGACTTGAGAGGGCAATCTTATAAAAGATCTTTGGACCCTTAAAAGAAAGCGAGGTATGAAGAAGATGCTATTATCGAGAACTGATCAATATTTGCTGTCAAGTCTGACAAGTTTAGGTAACTATGATGGGTCCTCTCTCCGTAATACACATACAGATCAATGTGGTCCTCGGCCCCCTTGACAAGTCTTCGCAAGGCAGACAAGTCTTTGATAAAATAGAGTCAACTAGAGAAGGCTAAGCTAACTAGCAGCATAGAATAGGTAATGAGTTGTCACACCAGATTATTTTAATAATTAATCTTCTGCCACCCCTCACTTCTTGCAGGTGTTGAGTAGATTGCGGGAATCTATGGCAGCAGTGTACTCCCATCTGAGCCGAGGTTTCTTCCTCTTCTTCTCGCTCGGTATAGCCTCCCGTCCAACAGTTTCCTGACCATTCCTTTCTCCGAAATGCATATAATGTGGCCTTTCTCAAGAAAAACCTGTACCATTACAACCTATGAAGTGCTTTGGGTTCAGTATTTTTGTCTGGAAGTACTGTTTCAATGCCAAGGGTTATGCAAGGAGGTTATAAAAAAAAATTCTAGTTAGCAATAGTCAACAGACAGATGCTTTGACTGGGTTTGTTCTACTCTGTCTATATATTGAAATAACGTGATGCCCTAACTAACGATTGACAATGCGGTGACTAGTATTTTCTAATCAAGTGAAAAAAAGGAGCTGTATGATTGATATAGAGTGATTATATTGTTTTTTATGAAGGAAGCCCTATAACCATTTTTTTTTCATGTCTATTTTAAAGCTTACAATATACTTAAAATAAAAATATAAAATGTTTTTTTTAATTTGTGTTATTTTTAATTTACTAAACAACAAACGGGTTGAGAAACACTTCTGTAGAGGTGCTAGAAAATAAACTAAGAACTTTTAGCAATGTTTTACTCCTAATATAACGGTTTGAATTTTTTAAAACTATTTCACTGAATCAATAATAGACTAAACAAAGCCTTATAATTACTTCACAAATTTTGTTACAAATATTTTTATTTTTTTTTTTATTAAACGCCTCTACCATTGGCTATTAGGCCATTTGACTCCTGGCAGCCCAATACCATTCCGCCATGATTTCTTTGTTAGAATTTGTGCCAATCCCATCAGAATTACTGCAAACATCTGACAGGGCGGGGCAAACTGAGAGGTGCAGGTCGTACATCTCGTCCTGTTGGCGGAGGATACATAGCTTTCCATCCAATCCTATGTAAATGTTAAATATTCTCATTGTAAATGTGCTCTCCGGTTATAACTAAATGAGCAATATTGTCGACACGAAGACAGTTCGTTATAAAAAAAAAACATATTATCTAATTATTTGTAATTAATTAACAATTACTTATTCTCGTGGATTTCTGGAGTCTGGCATAGGTGTTGAGTTGGTACAGTTGTCCATTGTTCTGCCAGTTCCACCATCGAACCTCCATCCATCAAACCAAATCCAAATTTATGGCTCACTACAAAAACAATTCATTAAAATTAGTAGGCATTTATACATTTATTAATATAAGCTATTTCACGAAACATATTTTATAGAAATATTTAAAAACCAAATTGTTCTTTTTTAACTCTATTAATATATAAAACTTTGGAATTTGTTGGCTTGAATCGGAAAAAATGGTACTTGTCCATTTTGAAAAATATTATTTACAACAGATAGATTACTTATTCAGGAAAACTTTTGGCTTCACAACATCAAATTATATTCCATAATCATGGAGCACTAAGCATAAATTTGAACCAATCTTGAAAACTAAACAATTATGCTAGCAAAGCTTCTTTTCAATAATGTTCGCAGTCCCTATCATGAGCGGATCTATGGTGGGGGGGGGAAGGGAGAGCTTTCGGGCTGAAGCCCTTCCCAAAATGGTAAAGTATAACCATGTTTTATGAAAAAAATGATCTTTATAAGTATTATTGTTCCTCTAATTACAATTAATAGGACTTCAGCAATCACTTAAAGACCATTTCATATTGGTAGTTAGTTTCTATCTTTCTTCCGAAGTCATTATCCTAATATATTTCTACAAAAAAAATCTTTGGGGCTTAAGCTCCCCAAAATTAAATCCTGGATCTGTTAGTGGTCCTTATAAATAAAATGCTCAAAGTTTTAATCAGCGGTAGATCATCCCATTATTGTATTTAAGTCTACTTTCAAATTTGGATAATGGAAAAAACAACAACAAACTTTTGAGAAAATTTAAGTATTTCTCCCATGAGCAATAATATGTCGCCTTAACTAAATTAAGTTGTTGAGGAAACCGGTATATTCTTATACCTCAAGAAGAAACTACTATATTGTTTACACTGAAGCATTGTAACTTTTCTTTAAAAAAGATTAAAACACCATATTTGTATAAAAGTTGTACGAAGTCATCAAACATAAAAAGCTGTTTGTCAAGTCTATTTTTGGTTACTGATACTTTTGTTTTCCTAAATAAATTTTGGATGTTATTCAGTGAATGAGATATTTATGGTTAATTAGTTTAGTTGTATGTAACAAAATTTTACAATTAAAATTCAACACAGGTGAAACTTAGAGAAAATTCTGCAAACAGGGAATGTGGTCTATCATAGAAATTGTTGCTATTATAGGTAATAACTGGTTCGGAATAAACTCACCTTTTCTGTGCGCTCCATTGGTTATCCAGCCAGTTTCTTTGCTTAGAGGTTTCGGATTCGCTGACATCACAATTATATGCTGCATGTCCCTCCATGTCAGATCAGGATTTGCTTCAAGTGCCAAAGCGCACATTCCGGCAGCAAGTGGTGCAGAAGCTGATGTACCTTTATATGTAAATAAATATGATTGTTAATCTCATAACTACCATGTATAGATTTTAAATTAAAAACTGTTAATGAAATATTTCTTGTAATTTTTTGTTTACAAAAATAAGGTATAAAAAATCATTAATATATATTTCATTAGCTGTTTAATCTATTATTGATCCAATGAATTAGTTTGAAAAATTTCAAACCATTATATTAGCAGTTGAACATTTCTAAAATTTCTTATTTTATTTTATGGGACCTATACAGAAGTGCTTCTCAACCTGTTGGTTATTTGGTAAACTAAAAATAACACAAATTTAAAAAAAAAAATTATATTTTTATTCTAATTATATTGTAAGCTTTAAAATAGACATGAAAAAAATTTGTTATAGGCCTTTCTTCATAAAAAATAATTAAGTAGAGTGTTGTCAGGAAAACTTTAGGATTTAAAATAAAATATGAATGAAAAAATACAATTTTATATTATATTATAAATCTAATATATAGCCTAATTTGTATTAAATTTAACATTGTTGATTATTTATTTAAACAAAATTGAAGACAATTATAGGAGAATAATGCGAAAACATGGCAAGGCAAAGCTTATTAAATCATACTGCTTATGGAATTACTAAAATTTCTGGTGTACTGCAGTATGTACGAAAGCGTATTTAAATTTTTATGGCGGGGTTTAAAGCATAAAAATAATCACAAAAGACAACTTTTTACACACTACATAAAGTTATATTGAATACTTAATAGTTGACCATTGTATTTTAAGGAGATGGTCCGGGGTGATAGTGAATAGTGGCAAAACTAGTTTATTTCAAGCGTTTTTTTTTCAACTTTTTCAAACTTGTTTTTTTTTTCTCTCTGAAGAAAACCTGCAAAGTCGGGTCGAAACGTTAGCTTGAAATAAAATAGTTTTGCCTCTATTTTAGTATATTTATCACCGCCACCCCAGGCCATCTCCTTCCTCTACATAAAGTTATAATTGAACAAAATGTCCACTGCGTGCATTGTACACATTTTGGATTATTAACATTATCATTGGATTGATAAAATCACGAATGTCGAACTTCTACTCGCTTGCTTCATTTAAGAGAAGAAACAATCTCAAAAGAGTTCTTTTCAGTTGATGTTAGGCCCTACCTAATATTTAAAATATTCGATCGTCTATTATAATAATACATTTTTAATAAGTAATTAATGTTTCATCATAGATTACCTCACCCTCTCTCAAGCAAAATGAAAAGTATGCGGTTATGCTTGGATTAATCAACAAATGAAACTTCATCCTTTATTTTTCATAGAATATTACTGAACTATTTATGTCTTGAAAGAAGATAACGTCAATTTACTAAACATTATTTATTTATTTTATTCTTTTACGACATTCGCAACTGCGCAGTATAGGTTATTTGATGTTAAATGGTTAGTTGTGAAATTTACTTGATTACTTTCATTTATATATCTGATGTTTCATAAAATTATATCATTTAATTTAATAGATTTTTTTGATAAATATTAATATATTTACATCAACTATAAATTATAAATTGTAAAATATTTAAGTGTTATCACCCGTATGTTCAGTCGTGCAGAGGTGTTCTGGGCGGAGCTTGGGGTCCATATCCACAGAAGCTACGCTCTTATCTCTACCCAGAATGCCGGAACTGTATGTTGTAGCTATAGTTGAGGAACATTCTTCTAAATACCATGGTTTATATCTAAAAAATAATATAAACAAATTAAATAAAGCTTTCTTTATTAATGTAAGTGCAGAATATGAATAAATATTGTATTGAATAAATTACCCTGCTTGAGTAGCACTTGATATGGAAAGGGTATAAATTGTATTGGTGTAGCCATCACAGTTACAGGAATCGGTATGCTTTCCTCCATTTCCACTTGCCCACACAAAAATGGATCCTTTTCCATTGCGACCCTATAAAAATATCCATTTTATATTATAGTCGTAACATATACAGTAGGCTTACAATTAGTAAATTATATGCACTAGTTTATTATATCATATGATGATAAATTCTTCTCGAGGGAAAAATACTCTGCAATATAACCGAAGCGATATGAGATCAAAATCTAAAGTCATAGTGGATAAGCAAAAAAGAACTGCTTTCAGAAACTGGCTAGTCTATATTTTATGATATGAAGGCAAGGAGGTTAAGAAGAGCGGAGAATGTATTTCGAAGCAATCCATGAGGAAATCTCCTTACAATACCAAAAGGCAGATGGATAAATTAAATTTAAAAACGTTAAAAAAGAACTCGTTCAAGCGTCTAAAGATCTAAAAGGTCTATGTATACAAGAAAGAAAAAAAGTGCTTTGGGATCATATTCAAAAGTTTTAAGGAAAAAAAAAACCTGTACCACTAAAACCTATGAATAGTCTTGGGTTTAGTATTTTGTAAGGAAGTCTTGGTCAATGGTTGTGGATAGTGTTGCCCAAATGTAAAGGCGGATCTACGGGGGAGGGGAGAGGGGGGAAGAGGGTAGGGGGCCTTGAGGGGAGAGGCTGAAGCCCCCCAAAATGGTAAAATGTTTTATGGTAAAAAATATTAAAAAATTATGTCTTAAAGTATTATTGCTCGTTTAATTACATTTAATAGGACTTCAAGTATCACTTAAACTCCATTTCATATAGGTAGTTATTATCTTTCTGTTTTTCCAAGGTAATTATCGTTATATATATGAAAAAAAAAAGCTTCCGGGCTGAATCCGCCCAAAATTAAATCCTGGAGCCGCTAGTGCCCGAATGCGAGACCCAGACGACTCTTGGTCTTGCAAACTCAGTGTTAGTCATGGTCTTGGTCTTGCGCAAGTCTTGCAACAGTCTTGCAGTTACTTATTGGCTTATTGCTGTAATTTTTGGGATAGGAGAAACCTAACTAAGCCCGAATGAAACATTAGAGGAATTAAATGCAAAAGTATATTGGTTATACCAATTCTTTACGTATAGTAACTAGGATTGTGAAGTATTAATAACTATTTTGCCATAATTTTTATTAGTATTAATAACTATTTTACCATAATTTTTATTTAAAAAATCGATGTTTTTACCAGTTCTGGTCTTGGTCTTGATCTTGCAAGTGCAAGACTAAGACCGATTTTGGGCAATACTAGTTGTGGAAGACTGTTTAACCGAGATTACACTGAACCGCTAGGTTTCTCCCTTTAATAAATTATTTTATTAAGGGAACCCACATTAAAGAGGCTGGGTGTGCCCCAAGAAGATCTGGGTCGATTCAGAGCCGATAAAACAGAATAAATAAATATATATTATAATATTTATTATATTATAATAAGTACATAATGCAATCTTGTCATGTTATTATTTTTTTTTCGCTTCAAGCAAAAACATTTAAAAATAAGACCTTGTTTCCTTTTATTGATAAAATTTGTATCATCGCTGACCAAATATTTATATATAGAAATTAACAATTTTATTTTTAGTTTAAAAAGTTGTATATTTCAATAAATAAATATTTTTTTTATTTTATGGTAGTTACAAACTTTATCAATATATTGAAACGTTTTTCTTGATACGAAAAAAAAATTTAGGTTAATAATTCCAAAAAATTTAAATGAACAAGTTGTAGTAGTAGAAATCTCTGATAGACCCTTATTTCGTAAGAAAATGTGGAGTTTTAGGGATCATCGAGACTAACGTTTTGTTTTGTTTTGGGTACCTGCATAAAAAGTAAAGCTTTAAGTTTTGTGTGAAAATAAAATTTATTTTTCTCGGTAGATTACACAGATTAATTAATAATAATAATAATAATAAGGCTTAGCGAACCCGAAGGTTCGATGCCGACACCACCAATCGCTTGTTACACACCTCCCTCCACCGTTCGCCGTCCAAACCCAGTCCCTTCAGATCGGCTTTAATGCAATCTTCCCATCTTCGCTTCGGTCTACCTCTCGGACGCTTACCATTCGGCACAGGAAATATTAATCTTTTAGGAATTCTCTCGTTACTAAGCCCAACAACTTTACAAGCCCATTTGATTCGCCGCGATGAAATTACCTCAATTATATTACCCGGATACAGCTCACGCAATTCGGCGTTGTGTAACCGTCTCAACTCTCCGGTTAACTCATCCTTCTTCGGTCCGAATATTCTACGCAATACTTTATTTTCAAAAACCTTAAGACGCTGCTCATCCCTTAATGTAAGCGGCCAAGTTTCGCATCCATAAAGAACACAGATTAATTATCAAAAAATACAACAAAATTCGATTTATTATGGTTATTGCAAACTTTATCAATATATGGAAACAATGATTTTTTTCTTTCTTTTTTGATACGAGGTTTTCTTTTTTCTTTTTTTTTTTTTTAAGAAAAATGAGCTTACAATTTCTGGTAACTATGAATATACATCAGACAGCTTAGTAATGGAGCTATTAGCAATTCATTGAGTGAGAGGAAGCCTATTGGGATCGGAAAATATTCTGGATAGCCAGGTAGACCTACAGAGGAGGCAATTACAATTAAAAAAAAAGTCTCGATAAATGTAATTTTTTTGATACTTGAGGATTAAAATAAATTCCAAAAAGTCTCATCTAGTCACCTTTACCAATCGTTCTAATCCTATTTCTTTCTCTCCGACAGTATCCTTTACTAATATTTTAATTATACTTGTTGAAAAAATCCACTACCTACGACTCCATTTCATTTTTTCTTTATTGTACTATTTATCATGTTTAATTTATCTTACAAGACAAACTTTTTATTTACTTAGAATTTATTTATTAGCTGATAGCATATATTTTGTTTTCAAATATTTTTATAACAGGTTTGTATTAATTTTTGTTTTGGTTGACATCTCGTTTTTCCTCAGCCCTGATGAAGACCTGAAACTGAGGCGGAATCGTTGGCACAAAATAAATTAAATTTTTATTTGTGTTTCTCGATGTTAATGTAATTCCATATTATCTAGACTGAAATTTCCCTACCATGTTATTTAATGGCAACCATTTCTCCACTATTCCATTTTTTTTTAAATTTATAAAAGTCATTAATAGATATATTAGATTATAATGGACTAAAACAAGATCCTTGAGGGAAACGAGTAATAGTATTATAATTTGGAGAAGAAACGTTATTGATTGAAACAAAGAAGGATCCATTGAATAAAAATGACTTTATCAGTAATAACAGGTATCTATGGATCAAGATCTCTCCAGAAATTTTTTTTGGGTTTAGTTGTAGGAGTAGAGAAGTTGTATGTTATTAAGATAAGATCGTGAGATGAAAGGAAGGGAACTGGAATTTGCGTAGAGGATAATAGGTTATGGGGGGAATCAATAATAAATAAGTCTATCCAAGGAAATAGGACAAATAAATGGATTGAGTGTGATGGGTGGGTTGAAAGGGAACAATAAATATGTCTAAGGAAAAAACTAGGTCGATAAGATATGTTCTGTCCGGAGTATTTGAAAGGAGGATGGTGTTGAGATCACCTGCAATAATAATATTTTCAAAGAGAGGAATATATGTAAGGAGAGAGTATTCAAGAGTGGGATCAAATCGGACACAAGGAGGTCGATAAATAACGATAAAGAGTAGAGAAAAAGTATTAAAGGAAACTTGGACAAACAGATATTCTATGTTAAGGACGTCTGTAGCAGGAGACTTTAGAAGTACTTTGGCCGTCAGACTGTCATGTACTAACAATCTCACACTCCGCCTGTTCAGTCCATTCGATCATGACGGAAGAGGGTATAATTGGGTAAGGAAACGGATAGGGAGGGAATATCAGGTTTGTGCCAAGTTTCAGAAACTGCTATGGTATGATGGAAGTTACGGTGAAAATAATCGAAGAATTCGTCATAATATGCTAGAAAGGATTGGGAGTTAACGTGACAGGATATTAAGGTATTAGTCATGAAGAGGTCAGGTTAAGGGCCTCTAATAACCATTATAATGTTTATTATTTTAAAAATCAATGAATTAGTAGTTAGTGTCGAACGTTTCTTCAATGTCGATGACCCTACCTGTTTGCTTTTTATTTCTGAAATTTTCGGTTATACTACCTATGATGCGAGATAGTTGGCTGGTGGTTGAGTGGTAATTCGGAATCCAAATTGTTCGTTTATAAACAAATTGTTATGTGCTACATATTGCTTCAGATATTTTCAAATAATTTTGAAAAGAATATAATGTTTATAAATATTAGTAAATATAGGTGACATTGAAACATCCTTACATAGTGTTATAGATGGTAAGTTCTGGAAAATTTCTCAAACTTTCTGCTACAAAAATGTTAAAGGATAAAAAGTATTTAAACTGCAAACAAGAGACGATCCTTACGAGGATTTACGACCCCACGTCCTATATAACTTGCCCGGACGAAGAACCACCGTCGGCCGAGAAGTTTATGCACGTCGCGGCAGCGGAACGATGAATGTTCCCCGCCAACACGTCATCGCGAAATAGGGGAAGCGACGCGAAGGAAGTTAGCCAACAGCGGCCTTAGATATTGCCTCTTTAAGACCATACATACATCGACCGAAATGCCTCTCTTAGTTACTAGCCTTCAATATTAATTTATATATATATAGAAATAGAAATAGAAAGAGAAAATAAACTTTATTCTGGGACGATGTTCCCTTAGAAAAACAATAATGAACAGTTACAAAAGAAAAAAATACATATCTGGCCAAAAATTAACTTAATAAAGATTCAAACAATATATACAACAACTTAAATAATATCATGTAAACAATTAAAAAATAAAATAAAATCTTCTAAACTATACTTATAATTGTATTGGAAAAAATAACAAAAAGAAAAGGAAAAAAAAAAGCATTACATGTAATGGTGTAAAAGAAAAAAATATCAAAAGCACGTAAATAAAAAGTATTGACTTGTTATGTTAAAACCCAAACAGCTAAACATACAGAATATATAAATATATTAAAGATATATTAATTACAGAAGATGAGCAACGGGATCACAATATTGCTTATCCCGGCATACAAGATATAAAATAAGAATAGATAGGTAAATACAATGAGGAAGGGGCATTAAATTAATTTTATGAGAAAGCAATTGTGACAATAATAAACAAAAAATAAAATAAAATAATGGTGTATGAAAATAAAAAAAAATTATCCTTGTTACATAATTAACCAGCATCTGATTGGATTGTGAAGAGGAATTGGAATAAGAGGATTTTAATTATGCATGGAGGATTTAATTTATATTTAATATTATTAACCTCGCCTTGTCGAAGTTATATACTCACTTCTATCGTGTGGTATAAGCACACACCTTAGTTTGACTTTTTTTTTCTTCTAATTTTTTGACAAAACATATTGAATAATTATTGTAGATACATCTATATAGTTTAATATTATAAAAACAAAGTTAAATATTATTTAATATTTATCTTAAAATTATTAAGTATCACTAAAAATTCAAATAAAATTGATAAATTATAGGTGTTGAAAGGTAGTAGATAATAGAACCTCTGAAAAAGGATTTTTTTTATTTTACAATTTTTCTTTGAAGTGTTGATAGATTCAGCCAATGAATGGATTATATATATATTTTTTCAAAGGAATTTCCATCACTTGACATTTAAGGATCGATTTTTCTTCCGGCGGTATTAATCAGTGTACTCTTCAGGAGAGAAAAGGATATTGTCTGTAGGTTTAATCACGGACCCCATTGTCCTCGGCTGCCGAGGTGGGGTGTTATTATGACAGCGCTAGAGCGACAGTTGAGAGGGGAAAGAAGAGGGGGGGGGATTTAAACTGAATGCAGAATATAGACTCGTTCTAATCCGTCCGTTTGTGCAGCGCTCTCTATTGAACAGTCGTTCGAATTAAACGAAACAAAAGTAGGCTAACTTTGGTGGCATTGTCCCTCCACGATTGAGCGGAGAGATACACCGCGAATATCAGCTCATAATGAAACTCAAACAGGAGCTGTTTCAACAAACAAAAACTCGTGTGGTAATACTAATGAAGCTTTATAACCAACTGAATTAATAATTGAAATGCCTATATGAATCGAAAATGTGAATAAAGGAGTCAATCCGCATACGGACTGATTCAAATAGCTGTTTTTACAGAGGATTGAATGATAATCCGGGAAGAAAAGTTGAGTTTAGTTAAATGAATCATTTGGTAATGATATTTCACTTTAGATCTAAGTGACCCAGATATTAAAACTGCTTCCTCGGAAAGCCGTCCTTTTCCTCACCTACATATATAATGCACTACTCCGATCTACATATTTTCCTGATCCTTGAAAACCATCTATTGTCAAATGATACACGAACCTAAAATCCTCTTACCTAGTTCTCTATTACCTACCATCTTGGAAAAACTCATCCTGAAACGCATGTACCCCATCCTAGACTCTAATCAGATTATCCCTGATCACCAATTTGGATTCTGCACATCACATTCCACTATCCAACAATGTTACCGTGTGGTTGATGTAGTCTCCTCTGCATTGGAGCGCGGTATGTACTGAACGGGAGTCTTTCTCGACGATGAACAGGCG
The DNA here is from genome assembly GCA_928085145.1 of Nezara viridula. Classification (NCBI taxonomy): domain Eukaryota; kingdom Metazoa; phylum Arthropoda; class Insecta; order Hemiptera; family Pentatomidae; genus Nezara; species Nezara viridula. The sequence goes on along the minus strand of OV725079.1, from coordinate 174,957,495 downwards.
TTTGATAGAGTCTGGCACCCGAGACTTCTGTACAAACTCCGCAAATTCCTATCCCCTACATACTTCCTCATTATCCGTTCCTATCTTACTGATAGATACTTCAAAGTAAACCAAAATAATGTCTGTTCGTCCCTCTTTGTTCAATCTGCAGGCGTTCCACAAGGTAGTATCCTCGGTCCCATCCTGTACATAGTTTATACAGCTGACATCCCAACCCATCCTGTCACTTACGCCACTTACTCCGATAACACATGTTTGCTATCTGTTAATAATGACTCTTTAATTGCATCACAAACTCTCCAATCACATATCACTAGAATGGTGTAAAAATTGGTGAATAAAAATAAATTCTCATAAATCCCCTCCGTCATAAACCTATGACTTCTCCACCTACAGTATCCTTCTATAATACTCCATTTATTCCTGTTAAGCAAATCCGCTACTTAGGACTCCACTTGGATAAACGTCTTACTTGGAATCTTCATAACAGACTGAAACGACAAGAAACTGCTTGACGTTTCCGACTGCTCCAATACTTACTAGACAAATGCTCTAAACTTTCAATTAATTACAAAAGACTTATCTACAAAACTATAATATAGAGACTTATATGAATATACGGAGTTGAGCTTTGGGGCTCCACTAAATCATCGAATTCCTATCGTATCCAATCCTTACAAACCAAAATCCTTCGTAAAACCCTTAATGCTCCATAATTTGTCACAAATAAAACCATTCATAAAGACCTTAATGTACCATATGTCGCTGATTTAGCCTGAGCCAGATATCTATGCTTTGGATTTGGACGGCGTCGGAAGGATTTAGATTTAGCCTGTTGACAGGATTTAGTGGTATCGGTGTCGAATCTTCGGGTTCACTAAGCCTTATTATCTTTATATATATTTTTATGTTAATTTTTATTTGACTTAATTAGTCTTAGAAATTTTGGTGAGGTTGTTCAGCAAGTTCTAGCAAATAGGTTAAACATTAATTGCGCCCTAAACATTGATTTTGAAAAGCTCATTGCTCGAAGCCTGTATCATCTTCATGGCTCATTCCTTTGCCAGTCCTTAAAATACACTTGAGTCGTTTTGGAAAGTTAACTTTTAAGAATTTACAAAAATAAGCTCTCTTATGAGAATGACAGAAAATGGCGATATCATAGTGTGGAGGAGGAACGGCAAATAAAGCAATTACGAAGCACGTGGAGGAAACGCTTGACACGACGGAATCGTGGAAATGACAGGTGTTGGCAACACACTCTGGCGGTAAGATTGGGCGGTTAGAGGTATACGGTGGTGTGGCCACGCTTCGTTCTCTTAACAACCTCCATCACATGCCAAAGTCCACACAACTCATTAAGCACCTTCAAGTTATATCTTGAGTTGACACACGAAAGAACTTATTAAGTTATTAATAATTTAAAAAAATATATATATGTTTCTTAATTTCTCTATACCAAGAAACTGGCGCAAGAATAAACGACTTACAATATTTGAAAAAAGCTTCGAAATGTAAAATCTAAGAAAATAAAAAAAATGAAATTATCTACCACATTATGTATGTGCTACTAAATGTACAACAAAAAATTTTCTCTTTAAAGTTTGTACTATGTATCTATAAAGTTTTAATTAGGTAAGTAGATTTTTCGCATTGCGGCCATATCATCAGCTTAAGCAGTATACGAGAATAACATTGGCGGCGATATAACTCCTATATAGTAGTTCCACCAGCATTATGAAGCCTAAAATGGCATTACGATAAACCTAAGAAACTTTCTTACGTCTGGAAAATAACAAATATCGAGTCAATTCCTTCATAACGAATTACCTAAGTTTTGCGAAACAATGGGGTAAGGAAGATACACTGTCGAGGTTTCTCAACTGTTAGGTTTAGGCACTTATACCATCGAACTCAGTGAAATGCTTAAATTCATGACTGCTATACTATTTGAGGTTGAGGTGGCCGAGCGGGCAAACTCGCGTTAAATATCTAAACTTATTATTACTATTTTTTCTTTATTTATTATTACTAATATTGTTAATTCCTTTGTCTCAAAGTGTTATTGCCTCAGTTATTGTCTCGAAGGGTTTGAATTGACCTGCTTTAACCATTGATAGATTTATGCTGTCATTCTCCAGCAGATGTTGACAGTCCTCATACAATTTATGGCTACAACATTATTGCCGATTGTGTCTCATAAAATATACCTGATTTTGTATATTGAGCCTCATTATTCCCAGAAGTTTATAGTTATCACATGTTTGGTGCATTATTAATTTTAACAAAAGCCAACCTTTCCACGGGAGTAGTTAAATAATAGCCATCCCCTCCTTTATCATTTCCTATATATTGAGCTCCAAAATATCCTACAGACAATTCCAAGTTTAGAAGTCATATAACATTAGTTTAGGCCACACAAGGCTAGTTTGTAAGAAGTTTCTATAACCTTATTTCAGTATAACTTTATATTTTACAATTAAAGTAAATTTCAAAGTCTTAACTGTTATACGAGTTCTTTAATTCGCGTGCACACAACACCGCGCGTTGCCCAATAACCTGATATTCGAAGTTATATAGTGAGTTTAAATCCCGGTGCTCTGTAGCCCCGTGAAAAACAACTCCATGTAGCCTAAAAGGCAAGGAAGGGGAGAACAAAAATAAAAAGGCTACTATACTATGAAGAATAGCTTGAAATGTAGGCCAATTATAGAAAAATACAATAATTGATATATTATTAAGTTTTTGTATTATTTATTTTTTTTATTGTAAATAGAGTGTGAGTGTGCTTTCTCTGAACACTATTATAAATGTCCTTGATGTGACAGAGTGTAATATTTCTAAATAAACAAAAAAAAAAAAAAAAAAATTGATATATAGGGAACAATAAATGACCAAATATATTTCAATAGAAGTTTAAAAATAAAACACAACGCTTTATTATTTTCAAATACTTTTAAATGTAATACTAACAGATAAATGAAGACAAAACAAAATATATGACAATAAGACGAAAATTCCATTCCAATAAAAGGATATTCGTAGAAGGAAAATTATTCCCGAGAGTAGGAAAATTCAAATACCTCGGCTCCACAATAACTTCAATGAATGAATGACTAATGAGCAGCAATAGACCAGCGTATAACCAGTGCGAAAAGAGCTTTCTTCACCTTCTCAATGTTATTGAAATCTCGAAAAAACTCAAACTAAGGGTGTACAATGCTATGATAAAGCCAGTTTTAATATATGGCTGTGAGACCTATACACTAACCAACACCCTAGAAAAAAGTGTTGAAAGATTTGAGAGAAAAATCCTCCTCACGATAACCGGAGCGATCTGGGATCAAAGTAGTAACACATGGATAAGAAAGATCAATAAAGAAACTAGTCAATCAATATCTCATGATATGAAGGTACGGAGGTTAAGATGGGGGCATGTAGCTCGTAGAAATTCATCTGGAAGCCTTTACGTAACAATGAATGACTCAATAGAAGGCCAAAAAGCAGTTGGATAGATAGAATCAACAAAGATGCAATAGATCTGCGTGCAGATAAATGGAAAGAAATAGTCAGAGGCAGAGACGGAGCAGGCTTGTTAAGGCGGAAAAAGATCTACTTGGTTTGTAATCGCAACAGAAAAAACTAGTTATAAATGTAATACTACTTTCCTTGTCAATTATATTAGATGGAAATAAATAAAAAGAAATTGCTAATAATGGACTGAATATTTTTTTTTCGTCGCTAGTAATTTTATAAGAAATATAGAAAACAATCTCTATTGCTTCAGTTGGTATAAAACTTTCCAAAATTCAAATAGCAAAATAAAGGATAATTGCTAATAAGTGAAGATAACTTGATAAAATAATTACGATTTCGCGTCCTGGTGCTAGGGAGCATTAATCCTCCGCCCTCTCTTTTAGATAGGGAAACCAAGTTTAGCCGAAAAGGCGAAGAAGAGGTCAGTAAAAAAACCAATAGATCAGTATTGCAGTAGAACGTGTGATAAATATTTAGAACAATATATCTTTGCATCAAATTGTCTGATTTTAACAATTTTTTTTTATTCTTTTTGAAATTTTGTAAGCTTTAACACTTTAACCGCGGACGGGATACCTGCCTTCCCGTCTCGACTATTGCCATGTGTAGCGGTTGGAGAAACTGTTCTCATAGCCTTGTGGCTTGGTCTGTGCATTCATTGGTTCTCTGCAGCTCACTCAGTTCGGTCGTTTCGGTTAGGAACCATTTGTTGGACACATTAGTTGCAGATTTATTCTGAATTCATTATTAAATAAAAAGATTTTAAATGCATTTTTTAGAACTAATATCTTTCAGGATGAGTCAAAATAGTATTTTAAACAAATTTAAAGAAACAAAAAATTTTTTTCTGAACGTCTTTTTGGATTTCAGAACCAAACTTTTTCCCAACTTTTTTTTGAAGTATGTTACATAGATAAATTTAAAGGGCTTCGAAGGAGGAGACTGTAGCCAAGTATCATTGAAATCGGTACATTCGTTTAGAAACTACAGTCTTTACAGTCTAAGTTTGTCGGCTGTTATCTTGGAAGGAAAGTACTTTTCGGTGGTGTGTTATGTTTTATTGAAAGCGGAACATCCCGATAGGCGCTACAGTCAATAGCGACACACGGTTTTTAGTTGCCATATTTAAAGGAAAGGGCAGATGGTAATACCGAGTTCCAAGAATCATGCCCTTTGACATTGATACCAAATCTCAAAACAATCGGTTCAGCAGTTTCGGAGAAAAGTCTTGGACGGTGAATTACCGTTTTTTAAATTTTATTTTAAACGTAAAACATTGAATTTTGACGGGGAGGTGTAACGTTTTGGTTTATTATTTTCAATAATCAACCATTGTGATCGACCAAAAAATTAAAAAATTTAATCCCTCTCAAAATTTGAGGTTTCACGTTTCAGGATGCGTAGAATTCGAAAAACGAATAAAATTTTTTTTGTCCTTCCGTCGTACGCGCATTTTCTCCGAAACTACTGGACCGATTTTTTTCTAATTTGGATATAAAATCAGAGGTCACCCGAGGATGATCCTCCTTCATCGGTATTACTATCCGCCTTTTACTTATAAAATTGTCTATATTACATACTTCAACGAAAAGAAGCTGGAAAAAAAGTTACGAGGGATGGTAAAATTCCGAATAACTCAAAAAGTTTACACTTTTTGTCAATAGCGTATGCGGTTTTTTAAAAGTTTACGATATTTTCTAAAAACAAAAAAAAAAAAAAAAACTCGTCAAAATCGGACAATTAGGAGCAAAGATATGGTCTCCTGTTTTTTATATGTTCTACTCCAAATGTTATATCCTTTGTTTGGTTTTTAAATTTTGAATGTGTTACTGAATTAATGCTACTTTTTCTTTTAGCATATTACTAATGATTAATGAAAAAAAGTTTAGTCCAATAGTTGGTGTTGGGGCCAGAGCTACTCCAAAATCGAAGTACAAATCTTTCCCCGGTGCGTTTCCTCAATGGTGGGGAAAATTAGAGTAAAATTAAAAATTTTGGGAAAGAGAAAAAAAATAAGAATAAAATGAGATCCGTAAAACGTGAAAAATGCATGCACAAGATAATAATATTAAATAAAAATATTCAATTAATTTAAAATGTTAAGATATACAAAAAAAAAATCATCTTCTAAATGTTTACAATTTATTAAATAAAAAAGAGAGATATAAATTTATATAAAAGTTGAAATGAACAATACTGGGAATTTACGAGAAAAATTAAAAGATAAATACAATATCCAGTGAAAATAAAACAAAATTAATCATCAATAACAAAATATAAATAAACTCAACTTCAAAATTATAGATAAAACAAGAGAAAACAAAATAACTGCCCAAAAAGAATAACTAATTTAGCGAAGAAAACAATTAAAATTAATATTTAAATGTCTTGGTGATGGTGAGAATATAAAAAAAAAAAAAAAAAACGAGTCAAGTTGGAGGTTCTGCCTCAACCTGGTTACCTTCTCGATGCTTAGCTGTCCAGTAATCGATGGTGGGATGGTATCGATCTCGATCGATTGCTCAGCTGCGCCTAACAGCTGCTATCGAAAAATGGCGCTAGACTGGTGAGTTGAGGTGAAGTGAGTCTGGACTGGTGGGGGTAGACGTCCACTACTATGTCGACAAAGGCTAGTTCCAAAGTGGCTTAAGACCGCATCCTGACAGTATTATGGCATTATTTTTGTCTTAATCCCTAAGACCGGGCATTACTGCCGAGCTGGTGTGTATACAAATGCGATAATACATCGCAAAATAAACTCAAATGTATAAATCATATAAACTAAATACATTTTTGAGATAATTGTCCCTCAGTTTTTTACCAAAACAAATTAATTAACATTTTATTGTTAACACTCAAAAAGGGGTAAATGGTGAGAAAAATAATAATGAAAAAATTAAAGATATGTGTCTATGCGGCGTTAACAGTTGGAATCATCTTTTATTATTTGTAATTAGAAAGGTAATGTTACTTTAGATGTATAATGGTTTGGAAATAATAAACCATCGTGGAATAATTTGCAGCGTTTTTTTGGTCGATTACAAACTTTGATTATTGAAAAAACTAAACGAAAACAACTTTAGCTTTGCATGTTGTCTGCATGCTGATAGAGTTTCGTTTTTTTTTTTCTAATAAATCTCAATAAAATACTCACCGTAGTTATTCCACTGAGAAACGCCCTGGTGGCCAGAGGCCCCGGACCATCCACAGTCTTGCCATCATCCTCTGGTCCCCAAGAAGCCGAGTATATGTCGATGTGGTTGGGGTTCAGAGACAGAGCCCTGGCTTCCACCGCATCACTCACAGTTCCGTCCAGCATACGCACTCCTGCAACAAACTTGATATGTAACAAACATGACCTTACACATACATGGTCAGTTGAAGACAGATTAATCGGATTTTTATGTCAATGGATTTATTTATTTATACAAACATTTTCAGTTGTAAAATAATTAAAAATTTATATTTATAATATTGTCATGGAAATGCTTGACCAAAATTATAATTTGACCGCTCCCTCCCCCCCCCCCCAATCAACTCCTTCTCATATCATATCACGGTCAACCATCTCTACCATCATTATAATTATAATAGTATTGTATTGTGTTTGCCAATGTTTCGTTCTACATTTTAGATCTTCATTAGGACTAAAAATATAAACAGTAATTGGTACAAGATAAATAATTAAGTAAAAGATCAGTTAATATTAAACTAGTACAGGTTACCAGATACAGAATTGAAGAAATTATGAGAAATCACAAGTGTTGAAATGAATTATAGCATCATTTGTAATGTATTATGTATATATATAATGGATTCTACTAGATTGTATATTATCAGTGTAAGTATTTATAGCTCAGTAAATTTAGGATTTGACATCGAGAAAATTCATAATTGGCTGTAAATATGGAAATTAGTTCCTTATCGAATGCAGAACAAACCATGAAAATTCTCCTAAAATCCCATGCCCGCTTCTATCCAAAATGGAAGGTCAAATATGGCCACCTAGCACTTTCTGTATTATTTTATGTTTTTCCTAATATCTCCGTCAAAAACCATCGTTCTTGAATTCCAAAAGTACTAATATAATCGGCAAGGATGCTTGTTTTATAAAATAATGATAAACGAGCTTTTAATTGATCTATCGTGAATAAATCGAAATTTTCTTTATTTTAGTTCTGTCATCCCTCATAAACTTGTAAATATTGACAAATGAGAAATAATGTTTCTCATATTTTTTGTAGTTTTTAATAAGATGAATATTCAAAAAATTGTTTTTTTCATATTTCCTGAAAAAAGAAATGATCTCAAAGTTGAATTCCATCCCGGACTATTCGAACTAGATAGCTAGTTCTAGACTAGGAGCTACGCATTGTTTCATTTAACTGAAGGACTTACAGCTTTTTTTTTTTTTTTTTTTTTTTAAACTTTTATTATGATATTTACAACTGTATTAGTATGAATACATCAAGTAAATGTGTACAGAGGAATATAATAACATGAAACACGCTTGTTGAGAAAATACCCATTGGTAGCACTCTAATAATTTGTCTACATGAGGAGATCACGAGGCCATCTTCTTTTCATACGCCGCCTCGGAGGGTTATCAGGAATCGAAGAGGAAGCAAGGTTAGAAACGAGAGGATTCGGATGGTTATGAAGTTTATTATGGAAGGATAGGTATCTGGATTCGGCCAAATCAAAAACATATGGAACCTTGAGGTCTTTATGGATTATTTTATTTGCGACAAAGTGAGGAGCATTGAGGATTTTACGAAGGATTTTGGATTGTAAAGATTGGATACGAGAGGAATTTGATGGTTTAGTGGAGCCCCACAGTTCAACTCCATAAGTCCAAATAGGTCTTATTATAGTCATGTATATGAGTCGTTTGTAATTAATGGGAAGTTTAGAGCGTTTGTCTAGTAAGTGTTGGAGTAAGCGGAAACGTCGAGCAGTTTCTTGTCTTTTCAGTCTTGTATGAGGATTCCAAGTGAGACGTTTGTCCAGCTGGAGTCCAAGGTATCGGATTTGTTCTACAGGGATAATTGGGGTGTTGTTAAAGGATACTATAGGGCAGGAAGTCATTGGTTTACGACGAAGGGTGGAGGTTATTTGATGGGATTTATTGGAATTTTACTTACAGTTAGTAGCCATTTTTGATTGTAGATAAACTTCATCTGAGCTCACAACTTCGGACTGTCGATGGAAAGCAATTGCTTTTTATACGAAAATATAAATTAAAGGGGTGATATTTTATGTTTCGGATATGATTTATCGGAAGAATTGACAGCTGAAATATTTAAAAAAAAATTTTTTTAAGGCTTCAACCACTAGGGTCATTATCGCCTTATTCTCATCGAGAACTAGATTTTATTCTTAAGTCCAGAACATTTCAGAAAAGAAAACAGTTTATCGACCTCATTCTTATTGTCCTGTAAAATGGAGTGTAGATCGTCTAAATGTTTCGTAAGCTCTGCATTCTGTTAAAAGTGTTTCAGTGTCAGTGGAGTCCCACAAGTTTGGCATGTTAGCAAAGAATCACGGGCCATCAGGTATCTACGGGTAAGGCGTGTATGACCTATACGCAGGCGCGCAAGAATTACTTTCTCTCTACGGTTATTCCTATTTGACGATGACCAAGAGGAAATGACACCCTTAACCTCCCTCAATTTATTTTCGGTTACATTCGACCATATCTGTTCCCATTTTGTCCTCATTCTCCGCTTATTCTTGAAGACAGTTACAAAATCCTCTACATGCACTCCCCGATAAGGTATTCCATCAGTAATGGTTTTTTTGGCAGCTCGAACAGCCAGTTCATTACCAGGCTGAAATATTTATATCGTGTAAAGAATGTTTCCCTAAAACAGAATTCACCGAGACTGACAATGTAATCTGTTGCATTTCGAAAAGTGACGACGTCAATATATATATATATATATATGTGTGTGTTTGTGTGTCTATTTTTTTTTGTTACTATAATTATACCTTTTCCTTTTTTTGTGAGATGTGTATGAATTTTGGTTGGATATTACATGTTTTTTTTCCGATCAGCTGTTTGATCATTATTTTTCTCAGCTGTGTTACCTTATCTTCTTTCCAATGTCATGGAGTGATGTGATCTTCGATTTGTTTTTTTTTTCTTTTGTCCTGATGTTGCCTAAATTGCCGAAAAGTTGACGGTTTTTTTTATAGTCACCTACATTTTAGAAAAAAAACGCTGTGTGGTTGAATTTTTTGCCATTATAATCTGACATTGGATTTCTGTCTTTTGCTGAGTTATTTACTGATTTATAATAATAAAATAAAATTTGAGAAGGAGTTGGTTCGTAAAATTTTGGAGAGTTGGAAGCGTGGTATTAGCTACTGTAGGAAGCAGTTGGTAGTCTGACTACAGAAAAAAAAAAAAAAAAAAAAAAGAAATATATATATATATATATATATATATAATTAAAATAAAATTATTAAGGAATTATTGTTTTTCCGAAAATTGAATCAATTAGATATCTTCTTTTTATCCTAATAAAAGGACCATCATAAGTAAGTTATTCCTTACTGGGCGGAATGAGAACCCAAGCATCAAAATGAGGCGGTATTAAAATCAGGTTGAGCTATTGATTTTCACTTTTCCTACTCTTCGAGTGCTCTTTTTTTGCCCTATTGATATGGAATAAATTTACATGGTCAACCAGCGGCTCTTCATCTCTTCATTTTTATTTTTTAAACTCTTTATTTTTTTTCTATCTTTTTTTTTTCTTCAGAATCATAAATATAAAAAAATAATCTAAAACATCACACAACTTCCACTTATGACCTTTTTCTTAGCAGAAATAAGTATGTTCAGACAAAAGAAAGTGAAATTTAAAATTATAGACGGAATGAAACATTAATTAAAACAATTAATTATCATATGTTTTTCATAGCCGTCAAATGTATAACATTTATATTATTTGACACTGGCTATTTCCTTTTACAACTGTATATCTTAATTATTTATTTGATTATTATAAATAATTAAGTTACACGAATATTTTTAGCCCGACAACACTGCCACTGATAAATAAGACGCTATATTAAATTTTTATATCATTGTGGGTATTATTATCTGTTTAGGTACAAGTATATATACAGATTTTAATTTGAATATTGCTCTAATCTATAAAATTAAATATTAAATACAAACGAAAGAATTTATGAAAGAAGAAGAATTTATGAATATGTTTATGTATATAATATTGTTGGAGCCCGTATTATATATATTTTTTTATTAATTTGTTTATTTAGATATATACTATTCTGTATCGTGGACAATAATTATAGTGATAAATGAACACATTCACACCATATATACAGAAAATCTAAAATTAACAAAAGTAAACTATGTACAAAAAACAAAAATGTAAAATAATAAAAAAAACTATGTATAACAAAAAAATAAAATAACTTAAAGATAAGTAAATTATAAACGTAAAAACACTGTCATATCTATATACAATATATACAATCAGGCAGAGAACCCAGAGCCAGGCTTATCCCTCCAACTATAGAAGGAAAACAGGACTTCAAGAGATCCCTGCGCTACTCTCTCAACCGTGTGACTGGTGCTAAATCCAGTGGAGTTTGAGCGAGAGCGCTTTAGCCACTCATGTCTTGAGTGGAGAATCTGGCCATTGCCAGAACTCCAAGATATATACTATAAAAGATCTTTGGGCCACTGCCGCTTCAACCTTCTAGGAGGATTGTAGTGATGAATGGAACTAGATAGGGATTGTGCCAGAGTATTTGGATGATTTATAAGGTTCTGATGGAATTTGGAAAAGTTTTCAGGGATAAGGTCAAGGACAAATGGGATATTAAGGTCATGATGTAGAGTTTTGTTGGTTACATAGAACAGAGCATCGACTATTGTTTGGCGGAATTTGGATTGAAAGGATTGGATGAGTATGATGTTAGAAAATTTTGCCGGATTATTTAAAGCTCATGTTACATATGGAAGCCTATACTAATCTTTCGGACAAGCTCGTATTCCTTTGGTACCTCTTTTACAACTAATCTCCGTTACGATCTCTTATTGCTCCTTTAGTTAACTATCAAATTATTTCATATTTCACTATTTTTTATATCAGAACTACTTGTGAAATGATTAATTATTTCAATTCCAAAACATCCAAGATGAAATGTTATGATGGTGAAGATAGTAGCAAACTGAATTAGAAATAGATTAGAAATAAAACGGCTCTAACGACTTTGATGAAACTTTCCTATAATGTTCTAATCATTGTTCTCTCAATTTTTGTATATAGACTAAATTCCCAAAAAAATTCAGGAAAAAAAGTTATAAAGAAAAGAAAAATGTTATGGGGCCTAACTCCTTAAGTATATATTATACGGTAAAATTTATAATAAAACTTTTGAAAGGTAATTAAATTACCAACAAAACAAAATAAAAATCATCGGAATCGAATCAGTATTAGCGATGATACAGCTTATTCTATTTTTTTTTAACATTTTTTAACTTATTACTTTCCTACCTATACTAGATAAGGAAAGTATTGCAATCGGGTCAAATTTCCGACATGCGGTTTTCGATAGATCTATACGTTTCAGAGCCTCCTGAGTATGATTTTTGGAGAAGGGGAACACACCAGATTTTTTATTTTAATGTACACATTTAAAGATATAACTTTTCTGAAATAGCTAAAAATAGTTTATTGTGTCGTTTGAAAGGTAATGAAATTCCCTACAAAGCCATATAAAAATCGTTCATTTTGGACACCTATTAACGAAGTTACAGCTATTCAATTTCCAATGTAAGATTACGGTTACATATCCTGGTATCAGAAAGGGGTGAATGAGAGAATAAAGATGACTAAGTGAAAGTAAGAAAATCTGTTTCTCGCATCATACAATCTTCACCATGTCCTCTACTTTTAACAGAAATTATTGTTTGACAATACTAAGCTACGGCAAAAAGTTTTTGATCAGCAATATTAGCAAGTATTTAAATGTTTACACTGATGTACCTTAAGCCGGTTTACACTGCTTTAGTTTATCAAATAAATCTTACTCAAATCTTATGTTTGATCAATTTTCAGGAAAATGAATCTAGTTCAATTCTTTTTTGTTTCTTCATGAACATATGTAAAGATATAAAAACTATCCTGAAATAGGTAGGAAAGTCGTGTGAGTGGACACACCAGATATTTTGGTTTATTATTTTCAATAATCAACCATTATGATCGACCAAAAAAATCAAAAACTTAACTCCCTCTCAAAATTTGAGGTTTCACGTTTCAGGACGCTTAGAATTCGAAAAACGAATAAAAACGGCCGTACGCAGCCGATTTTTTTTTTTCAAATTTTGACATAAAATCAGAAGTCTCCCGAGGATGATCCTCCTTCATCGACATGACTCTCCGCCTTTAACTTTCAAAATGGCGGCCGAAAATCCTGCGTTGCTATAGACTGTAGCTCCTAAACGAATGTACAGATTTCAATGAAACTTCGCTAAAGTCATTTTCTCGACGCCCTTTGAATTTATCTATATAACATACTTCAACGAAAAGAAGCTGGAAAAAAAGTTACGAGGGATGGTAAAATTAAATTCCGAATAACTCGAAAAGTTTTAACTTTTTTGTTGATATTGTGATGAGATGTTTCAAAGGTATTTAAATTTCCTAAAAAATGAAGGGAATTTCATCGACATCAAAGCACTTATTAGAGATATCGCGGTTTTTACATATTTTTGGTTTATTATTTTCAATAATCAACCATTGTGATCGACCAAAAAATTCAAAAACTTGACTCCCTTTCAAAATTTGAGGTTTCTCGTTTCAGTACGCGTAGAATTAGAAATACGAATAAAAATTTTTTTGTCCGTCCGCAATCCACGCATTTTCTCCGAAACTACTGGACCGATTTTTTTTCAAATTTTGATATGAAATCAGAAGTCACCCGAGGATGATCCTCCTTCATCGACATTACTCTCCGCCTTTAACTTTCAAAATGGCGGCTGAAAAAACTGCGTTGCTATAAACTGTAGCACCTAAACGAATGTACAGATTTCAATGAAACTTCGCTAAAGTCATTTTCTCGACTCCCTTTAAATTTATCTATGTAACATACTTCAACGAAAAGAAGCTGGAAAAAAAGTTACGAGGGATGGTAAAATTAAATTCCGGATAACTCGAAAAGTTTTAACTTTTTTGTTGATAAGATGAGATGTTTCAAAGGTATTTAAATTTCCTAAAAAATGAAGGGAATTTCATCGAAATCAAAGCACTTATTAGAGATATCGCGGTTTTTACATATTTTTGGTTTATTATTTTCAATAATCAACCATTGTGATCGACCAAAAAATTCAAAAACTTGACTCCCTTTCAAAATTTGAGGTTTCACGTTTCAGTACGCGTAGAATTAGAAATACGAATCCGCAGTTGAATTTTGAAGTTGTTACTGAACTAATGCTATTTTTTTTTAGCATATTACTAATGATTAAAGAAAAACAGTTCAATAATTGGAATCACCTTTTGTTTTTTTTCTTTGTAACTCGGAAGGTAATGTTACTTTAGATGTATAATTGTTTGGAAATAATAAACCATTGCGAAATAATTTACAGTAGAACGCTGAAACCCTTTCACAATTTATGAGACAATCGACCTTAATGAATTTAAATCACTTATGTATCTATTAAATTTAAAGTTGATAATAACACGTCGAATTTGTATCATGATGGTAGAAGAGATCGAGCTGAGTTGATTCAAAGCCTGGAAATGGAGTTTTCGTTGAAGGGAGCAATATCTGCCTGTTTGTTCTACTGCGTCGGAACTCCCCCCCCCCACTCCTCCCTTCAGTAAACTAATAGTAACGAGGAGGCTCTCCTCACTCGCGAGTGTAATCGCCTGGATTTGTCTATCCCACACATATCAGGTCGCCTTTATTACATCGCTGCCCGCCCACTCGCTTCTAATGAAACTCCCACCGCAGCTAGCGCAAACTTTACAACTTTACCAAAGGGCCCGCTTTCGTTTAAGGGGTTCCGTTTGATTCATGCATAAATAACAGAGAAAAAAATCTGGTGTGCACATCACCCGACTTTCACTTACCACCCTCTTCTCAGCAAAAATGAATATTTCCAGACAAAGGCGTTGTTAAAGTAAAAATTATTTATTTACATTTCATTGCGTGTATTTTTATTTGTTTAAATACCCACATATGTATACAAATTTTAATTTTCATATCTCTGTATTCTATACAATTAAATATTTAATCATTTTTTTCATATTTAAGGCAATAATAGAATTTTTTAAATTACATTTATTGTCTCTTACGTTTCGGGACAATTTTCCCATCATCAGAGCAATCTTTATCTTCACTGAAATTATGCACATTTTATATTAACTTTTATTTAATAATATCATTCTACTTCATCTATTGTACAATTATTTACCTTTCTTTTTTTTTATGTGGCACCATTTGTCAAAAATAAAATATTTGTCACATTTTTTAAAACTATTTTTTGGTGTTACACATCTTTACATTTTCATTGATACACTAATCAACATCTGACTATCTTTAGTTTTTTTTCTGTACTTTGTACCTGTCCTTTTATTTCTTATTATGGCTGTTTGTTGTGTTTTTTTAAATATTTAATAATACCAATGATAGCATTTATGAAAACCTCGTATGTATATATACATAATATTGTCGGAGTCTGTATTATATTAAGCTCATGTTTCGTATGGAAGCATGTTATAATCTTTCGGTCAAGCTCACTGGCAGATCTACGGGGGGAGGGAGGGGCTTTCTGGCTGAAGCCCCCTCTCCCCCAAAAATGGTAAAATATAGCCATGTTTTATCGAGAAATATATAATAAAAGTATCTCTTAAAGTATTATTGTTAATGTAATTACATTTAAAAGGGCTTTAGGAATCACTTAAACACCATTTCATACAGGTAGTTAGTTTCTTTCTTCATTTCCAAAGTAATTATCGTTATTTTTATGAAAAGAACCGCTTTCGGGCTGAAGCCCCTCCCTCCCCCAAAAATTAAATCCTGGATCCGCTAGTGGTCAAGCTAGTATTCCTTTGATTCCTCTACTACAACTATTATTCACTACGATCTCTTATTTCTCCTTTAGTTAATTATCAAATTCTTTCATATTTTATATTTAACTATTTTTAAAGATTAATGTGAAATGATTAATTATTTCAAATAAAAACAAATTAAAGGTACTTTAGGGAAAGCTAATATTGAAAATAAGCCATTTAAGCCCAGTTAGAGAACATCAATCAGAATAAAACCTACATTATATTAAAGAATGCTTAATAATTCACTGCTATACATTTTTTTTTCCAGTTTTCAATTATCACATTCTTTCAACTTCATATTTAGATTAAATGATATTAAATACCACTTAATTCTACAATTATATATTGGAGTTTTATCAAAATCGTTAGAGCCGTTTTTGAGAAAATCGTAAAAATGTGTTAAATGGATTATATAAAGTACCAAGAAAACCAGAAGTGCCAATTTTTACAAAAATGTTGCTGTAATATCCAAGGCTTATAAAAATATTAAATACACAATTTCAGTTTCGTACAACTTTTCGTTTTTGAGCTTGGCTGTTCACATAAAAACACATACAAACATACACACACATTTTCCCTTAGCACGAAAATTCACAACCCCGTCAAAATTTGTTCCCCTCAAAAATTCAAAAACCCGTCAAATTATGCTCCCCTAAAAAATTTTGATGGCGCAAGTTGGGCCACGAAACCCCCTTCTAGGCACCTCTGTGCTCGAGTATATAGAAAGCCAAGAATAGTGTAAAAAAACAAAACAACTAAATGATAACGTTGGTAAAAGTAGGTAAAGAAATAAAGCTCGAAATAAATAAGAACATAACAAACTATGTAGTTCACAAAAAACTACGATGATATTTTTTTCTTTAATAGTTTATTGAATAATAATACAATCTGCCTCATTGAAGGGCAACAAGCATTAGGGCTACAAGAGTTCATTCATACAAGATGCTACAGACACTCAGGACTTGAGTGGAGAAGCTGACCAATGCCAGGACTCCAAAAGCATATTTACAAAAGATCTTGGGGCCACTGCCACTTCAACCTTCGAAGAGTATTATAGAGATGGAGCTGGTTAGGGATACTATACTTCCTACGGTTCTTTATAAATACAGAACATAGCTGCTTACTTCAAAGGGTGAGCAATGCTTTCAGGTTCTTGAAAATAAAATATTGCTTAGAATATGCAGACCGAAGAAGGATGAATTAACCGGAGAATTTAGTCTTAAACAAAGCCGAATTGAGTGGACCTTTTTTTTCTATTACTTCTTTCTGGGTTATTTTAGAGAAACAACCAAACCTATTCTAACCAGAAGGTCAAGGTCGAGAATTATTCGTGGGTAATATTCACACGACATAAATTTTAACTTATCCAGCCCGGATCCAAACTAGAAACGCAAGAATGATAAAGCGGGGAACGCTTTAATAAGCTCGCCCACCGCGAAACATTTAGAAACAACTATTCTAAGGGTTCAATATTCCTCTTGAATATTGAATTACATATTGGCTCAATATGTACCGTTGAATTTGATATTATTCTAGTTGCCTTGGATACGGTAATAAAAAATGAGATTATATAATTTTACTGTTGTAATTAACTATATTTGGTTATAAGTCGTTCCATAAATAATAATTTCCTTATAAATTAATTTTTATCATTTGCTTATTTTCGATTGCATCGTTATGAGCATTTATTGGAATGTTTCTAGAATAGAATGGAATAGAAAATAATTTTATTCTGGGACGTAATTTTTTGTTATTCTAAAGTCCCTTTAGAATAACAAAAACAGTACAAAATTAAAATATTATATGCGGCCTGAATAAAAACAAACATAAAAAGTAAAAATAAAGATAAATAAGTAAAGAAAATATTAGTTGAACATATATAAAACAAAATCTATATAGAAAACTCTTGAAACCATGCCAAGAAACTTAAAACTGTGTATAGTGGTAAAATATAAATATACACTTTTAGAAAAAATAAAAAATACATTACATTCTTCTTAGCAGTAAACTCTGCGTTTCTGTTGAAAAAAAAGAAAAAAAAAAGTCGAATCTGATAGTAAGTATTTAAGTAATGAGTTATATGTAAATACATCATTATGAATAATATGTAATTTTACATAAAAGGTTAGCGGGTATCTGACTGTTTTTGGGACAGACATTTTAATAGGAGGGTTTTGAATGTAGATAGGGAGGGAGAATGCCGAATTTTGATAGGAAGGGAATTCCAGAAATTAACAGAGCAAGCAATAAAGAAGTTTTGGAACGAGACAGATCTGTGAGAAGGAATGTAAAGGTTGGAAGGTAGAGATCTTGTGAAAAGGGAGTGGACTGAGGACTTGAAATGGAGAAGGCTGTAGGCGTAAGAAGGAAAACGATTGTTGATGATTTGATAGAGGAACGGCTCTAGAAAATATTGTCTTCGAATGGAGGGGAAGAGCCACTTTAATTCAGTGTAGTGGTGAGAGACATGGGAGTATCTCGGGGTAGCAATTACAAATCTTACACAACTGTTCATTAGTCTTCTCAGTCTAAGATATAATATAGGATATATTATGTAATAATAATATAGTGTATATTATATTTTATTCACTGTAATATATTATGTAATAGTAGGTACGTATCGTAAAATATATAATTAATTGAATAGATTTGAAGAATCAAGAAAAATCCCTATCCCTATCTCCCCTAAATATATTATTACAGTAAGGCTCGAAATCGGTTTTGTACCAAATATAAGCTCCTGTCATGCTCAAATACCACGAATGGGGTACCGTTGGATTCAGAATTTCACGGTCGGTAAGCGAATCGTATTCTCCGCTTTTATTTTTCTTTCTAAAATAAATAAAGTCGATACAAACATCTTGCTAGGCTTCAATACTGGAGCGGTGGTAGGTCTGTAGATCGATGCGGTACAAAGGACCTTGATGATTTTGATACGTACAGCAAGACCCTGATAGTTCCTCCGGAACTATCGGATTTTTAAGCCCAAAAACGTACTATTTTCGAGATAACGCAAGGCATGGGGTTCGCATCCACACAACTTGACATTAATTGTATTACTGGCATTAGATACATGTCTCATTTCGTCGACTTGAGGTCTCTATGATCGCGACAGGAGGAGTTTATATTATTTATCGATGGTGTTTTTGATCGGCAAGGCCAATTTCGAAGGCTTCCTTCTCCTTCAGGCGGGCAAAATAGTCCAATCATTCCGAAAATTCAGGCAAACAAGTTATGAAAGAAAAGAAACTTTATTTGCGAATAACTAAAAAATTACACACTTTTCCCTGGGTTATTCCTACGATTATATAAAACATTACTAAATTGTCTATAAAAGGAAAAAAAAATCATTGAAATCGGTCAAGTTTTCGCAAAGATACAGCTTATTGAAATTTGTAAATATGTTGGTTCCAAACAAAAATGAAGATTTAAATTAATTTTGTTTCCTTTTTCGATTATATTTCTTGATAAAGTAACAATTGATTACTTTATCTTTTGATACGTTGCATTATTTTATTTTCTTATTAATTTAGAATTTGATAACAATATGATGTGCGAATTTTTCGCACGGGCCTACTAGTATCAAATAATATTTTTATATTAAAAATGTGTTCTTATCATCAAGAAATATACCGTTCATTTGAATTAATCATTTTGGATAAAGTTTATACGGAGTGGATTTAGCGTACATGTCAGATGCCACGCCGCTTGGAAACTAATAGCGCAATTTATAGAGCTATTTCCAAAGTTAGGATTGCCTCTAGGGTTTTCAGCAAAGTGACGGCTTGTGTGCGATTAGAGTTGACCCAACTGGAATCGATCAAGCGGGACGCTAGTCTTAAGTCCGCGTTCGTGAACGTCGGCAAGATTGACGGCGTAGGACTTCGGGCTCACTCCGGCGCCTGAGTGATCTACGGGATGATAACGTAAATCAGGAGAAGAAATAACTCTTTTTAACATATCCACATTCTTATCTTGAACGAGATAAATTGCCAGCATCGTTTGGTAATGTGTCGCTTTTCAATGTATCACGAAAATGTATTAACAATAACTGGCGTATTTAGAGAACTCTCGTATTTGATACATATTCTACTCTATAATACATTTGACGTATAAGCGAGATCAATGAAACATTTTTATTCCTATTGTTAACGCCCTAATTTACTTATTTTATTTTCCTTTAGTTTATTTTTTCTCTCACCATAATTACCCTTTTAAATGTTAATGGAATCAATATTTATTTATTTTTTGTAATAGGCTGAGGAATAGTGTACCTAAAATGTATATAAGTTTATGGTATTTATATATTTAGGCTTATTTTGCAATGTATTATCGTGTTGTATATACACACAAGCCTGGCAGTAATACCCTGTCTTAGGGATTAAGACATCAAAATACTGCTGGGTCGCCAGTCTGGAACTAGCCTTTGTCGACATAGTAGTGGACGTCTAACCAGTCCAGACTCACTTCACCTCATATTCACCGCGCCATTTAAAGATCCCAGCTGTATCATCGCAAGTCATCGATCAGGATTGATATGCATATCGATCCCCCCACCATCGACTGCTTTGACAGCTGAACATCAGGTAACCTCTTTGGAAATATAGCCTCCAATTTGGGATATTTTCGTTCACTTCTCTCACCGTTGCCACAGATATTTTTCTCTCTTGTTTTATTTTTAATTTTAGGAATTGATTTATTTTTGCTTTATTAATAATTGTTAATTTGGGTTTATGATCACTGAGTATTATATTTTGTGTTTTATTCATTTCAGTGAACTTCATACCACTCTTTATTTGGTTTTAACTATTGTATATATTTTATATATCTTTTTTTATTCAATAAATTGTAAACATTTAGAAGGGGATTTTTCATTTTCCATTTTTGATTTATTGAATATTTTTATTTAATATTATTTTCTTGTGCATGTATTTGTTTTTTTTTCTTTAATGTTTTACAGTTCTCATTTTTACTCTTTTTTCCCTTCTTTCCCAACATTTTTAATTTTACTCGAATTTTCCCCACCTTCGAGGAAAATCACCGGGGAAAGATTTATACTTCGATTTTGAAGTACCCCTGGCCCCAATACCTATATTATCAAAATAATGTATACAACACAGCGAATTTGTGAAACTTATTGCTTTACCACTACTGTTAAAGAAAAAAATTACTTAAAAAGTGATTAGCTGGTTCCATTAGAAAATGCACCTTCAGCTTCATAGTTAATAGTCCTGGAGCTAGTGCAAAAAAAAAAAAAAAAAAAAAATCGACAGTATTTGATGATAATTTTGAAAGTATTTTTTGTATATTTATATTAAAAAAATAAGAGTCTGCCAGTCGGACCTTGCAAACTATAAAATTGTCTGCACTTTTTTTTGTCTAAATGAATTTGCGCCAGTCAATTTATTGTTGATAATAATCAGCAAATGTGATGGCGGTACAGGAAATAATGACATGACAGGCATGGGGAAGGAAGGTACTCAGCAGTACTTCTTCCCTAACTTGTTCCAATTACTTGGGTTGTTTAAGGAAGGAGATCTCTCATCCAACGCCTTTTTAGTCTCTTCCTCATGTTCAAAGGTCAGCTGTGACCATGTCCGTTATTATGTCCGTTTAAATTAGTGTAAAATCGTTGATAAAGGATCGTTATATGTTGGTCAACTGTTTTTAGGTGGAGGTCAGCATGTAGAGTTTTGTTAGTCACGTACTAAAATGCTTTTGTTATGAGTCGTAATAATTTTGATTGGGAGGTTTGAAGTTTTTGTAGGTGGATCTTTTGAGCGATATCGTATATTTGTAATGAGAAGGCCCATCTGGGTTTAAGTAAGTATGTATATGAATTCAGTTTCTGTTTTAGTTTTAGTTTTGATGATTTAGAAAAAAATAGAGTAAAGTAGTTTGAGTCGTTTGCTAAGTGTCTTACGTTTCATTTTAACATGCGGACCCCATGTCATCCTTCTGTCGAAGGTGAGTCCAAGGTAAAGTACCGTGTCCGTTTGAGGAATTTGATTATTTCATTATTGTCAATATAAACTGGAGAGCAGGTGTTTTTAATGAAAAAATCTTACTTTTTTGGCTATAAAAATTTTTCTATTGGTGGATTGCGTTAGCAATTTTGTTGTTTACATGTATAAACGATTGTATTCAAGTTTAAAAATAAAACATTCCCTGTTTCGATCCTTATGTTACTGGCTTAATATTCATTAAATCAGCCGCCATTTTTACAGGTAAGAAGATCTGACTAGAAGACTCTCATCTTTTAAATAATAATGTTATAAATATTAAAAAAAAATGTTTTAAAAGTTTTTATCAAATAATGTCGTTTCCACGGGTTCTTGGACTAAAAGCAATGGGACTCAGCTATCCCTGAATTGATAATGGTCCATGATTGTACTCACTAAAGACATATTTGCTAGGTTTAGAAGAGCCCAGAAGGTAATGTCCGAACTGGCTAGAGGATCATAGAACTGTTTTGCTTTATTCACCTATTTGATATAATTTTAGTTCGTCATTTTAAATTGTATTTATTACAACAAAACATTTGTTTGATGCGTTACAGCGCAGGAAAAAAAAAATGATATTGGGGTTCTTCCAAACCATCGAATTCCTATCGTATCCAATCCTTACAATCCAAAATCCTTAATGCCCTATATTTTTTCACGAATAAAACTATTCATAAAGACCTTATGACATCCCTATGCCCCTGATATAGCCCTAGCCAGATACCTATCCTTTCATGATAAACTCCAGTCCCATCCGAATCCACTTGTTTCCAGCCTTGCTTCTTCCTCGATTCCTGATAATCCCCTTTGGCGTCTGAAAAGAAGATGGCATTGTGATCTTCTCACCTAGAATTAAATAGGGAGTGCAACCACTGGGAAGCATCTGTTCAAGTCTTTTCTCACATTATTTGTAATTTGTACATTTTTACTAGTTTTATTGTTTATACACTTGTAAATTTCATTAAATTTTACTAGTTTTATTGTTTATACACTTGTAAATTTCATTAAATTTTACTAGTTTTATTGTTTATACACTTGTAAATTTCATTAAATAAACAAAAAACAACAACATTTGATTGGTTTTTCATAACAAATAAGATACTTAGAATTAGAATATCTCTCAATCACGTTAATTAAATTCAGTCGAGATTCGCTTCATTACTATTGCTCTACCCGTGCAATTAATAGCGTTTGTGTTGTTAAATATTTTTTGGTGGTGGTGATAAACCACACGAACACATCAAACAGTTATTTTACTAGCTGGCAGCAGAAGCAGGACCTCTACTGAAGATTTCTATTGCCAGATTGCCAGCTCCTTACTTAGATTGCGCCTTTACGCTGTTGGGGTCCATTCATATCACTTGGAACTAACCTTGACAGCTAAACGGGCAGCATCGCTCTGGTAAGGAGACCCCTACGTGATGGCCTCCCACGACACCCATATGGAGGCTGAGGAGGATGCGAGGGGCGAGAAAAGATCAGGAGGTGCCGAAGTTTACCAAGAGCCACCAAAGCGACACCAGATAAAGGGCCGCGCAGAGGTCACCGTACCTGTTGAAATTCCGGTTTCAAACCGCTACGAGGCTCTTGCGCCCCAGAAACCAGATGTTACCCAAAATGAAAAGATCCGACCGCCTCCACCCATCATAATCAAGCCACCTATTTCACTGACATCGCTGAGAATTCTACTAAGAGAGCTCAACATAGAGGAATACTCTTCCAATTCTTCTAAGCAAGAAACCAGATTGTACCTTGCTACTGAGGTGGATCATAACACAGCTCTCCAGGCACTTCTACGTGAGAAAAAGGTAGAATTCCACACCTTTGCCCCGCGTGGAACCAAAAGAACCCAAAAATTTGTCCTTTATGGCTTTGATGTAGATTACGATGTCAAAGACATAATCGATGAGTTAAAAAGAGTACTACCAGGCTTCAGACTCGCTAGAAGGTTAACAAAACAAGCCCCGAATGGTGAAAGATATGACATCGAAGCCATTCAGATAATAGTAGATCATTTTGTAAAAATAGAAGATATACGAAACCTTGGAGCTATCAACAGGATCAAATTTAGAGTGACCTCCTTTAAAGAAGATATTGGACCTGTACAATGTAGAAACTGCCAGGAATACGGCCACACAATGAAATACTGTGGCCGTACATGTCATTGTGCATGGTGCGGAGATCATCACCTGCTGGCACAATGCCCCAAGAATGTTAAACCTTATTGCTCAAACTGCAAAGGAGACCATCCAGCGTTTTCAAAAGAATGCTCCTACCGAAAGAAGATTATTGACCAACGTCGAAACCAAAAGAAGAAGAAAGAGGAGATAACCACGCCACCCCCTACACGGAAACCAAGTCAACTAGTGAAGTCGGGGTTAGAATACTCAGCGGTGATTGGCGGAACAACCAGCCAATCACAGCAGCCCGCTCACCCCCATCACCATGACTTCCCCCAGAGTTCTTCCCACCCGTCTGCCACACCATTAGAAGCAGCCCAGCCGTCTAAAAAGAATGAACAATCAACGCTCATCAGGCTCGTCGAAGGAATGCTCCAGAGGTTAGACCAGATGATGGGCTTCATCACAACCCTCCTTAATACCGTGCTGAGCCAACAAAAACATGATTGAGCACCTAGTTTGTACCTACAATATCAGAGGCCTCGCACAGAAGCAGGCTGAAGTAGAGCTTTTCCTGCAGCAACACAGACCATCATTGGTGGCGCTGATAGACACATTGCCCGCCTCGTCTCGACTATACTTCCATGGGTACACAGTATACCGGGAGGTTTGCTTACGCGGGTCGACAGAAGGTGTTGCTATACTGGTCAGAAGAGATGTCCCTTCGAAGATCATCACGAACCCAGTGGAACCTACTGAGGGAACTCACATAGTCACTGTAGACGTGCGATTTAAACATCGGTACAGGTTCACTTGTGTCTATAGGAGACCGAGGGCGGTTCTCACGTCAGTGAAATTACTACTACAACACGCCCAGGCAAGAAGTCGGTATGTTGTCCTTGGGGACTTCAATGCTCGACACACCTCCTGGCTGTGTGGTAGTAACAACCCATTGGGCACGTACATCACAAAGACCAGGCTCGCCGTCTTCCACCCGGGTGTTCACACCTTCAGGCATGCAGCCCGACCTGAGTGGACCTCTACGCTAGATCTTCTACTCACCAGGGATCTGCACACCATCACGGATTGCCACGCACTACCGTATGGACCCTCAGATCACCGGCCGGTGCTATACACATTTGAGGGCACACCCGCCACTCCACCCGCGAGCAAATATCTGCTTCATAAAGCCGATTGGAAGAGATACAGATCTTGCGTTGAGGAAACACTACCAGCAGTTACACCATGCAGAACCCGAGATGAGGTGGATAATGCTGTAAATGTCATCACCACCACCATCCAAGCCTCAGCCAAACGGAACATTCCCAAGTTTGCTCCACAGCCCAACGCCATCAGAAGACCTCCACGGCACATCCTAGTTCTGATCAGACAGCGAAACAACCTAAGGAACGTTTTCCAGCGCACTCGTAACTACAGCTTAAAACCGGCCATCAATGCGATGACCCGGCAGATAGCAAGACTCATGAGCGACTGGAAGACATCACTCTGGCACGAGCAGTTACGAAGGACTCATGACGATTACCGTCAGTTCTGGCGACTTGTCAGAACCTTCGTTAGTAAGAAAAGAAGCGTGCATCTGACATCAGGAGACGCGCTACTAACAACTGGGGAACAGGCTGAACACCTGGCGAAAAGTTATGCAGCAAGGGATGCTGAGCGAACTAGAAGCTCCCCACCGGTGCAGCAGAGATCATCACCTGGACTCACTGAGAAGCCCATATTCTGCAATTTTAACCAGCTTGAGTCTGTACTACGACGTATCAAAGGAAACAAGGCGTCGGGACATGATGATATCCCGTATGTTCTACTGAAGATGCTCCCAAGGAAAGGTAAAGCCTTCCTTCTGAACATCTTTAATTCATGCTTGCGGATATCTTACTTCCCTACAGTCTGGAAACATGCCATCGTAGTGCCACTACTCAAGCCGGGGAAGAAAGGAGACATGACTGACCACTATCGCCCGATCAGCCTCCTCCCGCACGTCAGCAAAGTCTTTGAGCGATTGATTCATTATCATCTCCTGAGTCACTGCAAGGAAGAGCACGTTATACCACCAGAGCAAACCGGTTTCCAACGCGGAGTCGCCTGTGAACATCATCTGGCTAAACTTCAGGCACACACCATAGAGCAGATGAATCACAACAAAGCTACGGCACTCATCTCGTTGGACTGCAGCCAGGCCTTTGACTGCGTGTCTCACGCGCTGTTACTTCGAAGACTGGAAGAGTACAAATTCCCAGCCCCGCTATGTCGTCTGGTCAGAAGCTACCTCAGTGGAAGAACTTTCGTCGTAAGAGTTGGTAATGACTATTCGAACCCAGTCGATACAACGTGTGGAGTACCTCAAGGGTCTGTGTTGGGGCCATTACTGTTCGTCGTTTTCACGGCGCCAGTAGTGGCACTTAAACATCCAGAAGCGGTGGTAGCAGCCTATGCTGACGATATCGCAGTCTATGCATCCAGCCTTAACGCAGAGAGAGCTCTCATGAAAGCACAGAATGCCACAGATACCATCGTCAAGGAGCTTGAGAAGAACGGCATACAGGTAAATCCTAATAAGACCGATGCCATAGTGATGTCATTTCAGCAAGGAAAGAAGCCCCTGCCCACTCACTTCACCATTGGTGGAGTGGACCAGCGGATCTCCAACTCACTCCTCTACCTAGGCGTGACTCTGGATAGGCACCTCACCTTTACTAGTCACGTCAACCAGAGGCTCAAGCTGGCTCGGAAAAAGGAGTATAGGCTCTACCATCTGCTAAAGTCGCCGCAGCTCTCGTTGAGACTAAAACTGCAAATCTACAAGGCGGTCATCAGGCCTACGCTGCTCTATGGTGCACCGTTGCTCCGCCACCTGTATAAGTCCACGCTCAAGAAACTCCAGAGTTATCAAAACTCCATCCTTCGGCGAATAGTCAGAGGTACCACCCTGCAAAGGGCAAAGAATGTAAAGATCCGAGAGGAGCTTCAGCTCCCATCGGTGCCTGAGTTCATAGGCCGAAGACACGTCAAATTTTTCGATGGGCTGAAGGTCTGTGCTAACCCGCTTTTCCAGGAAATAGTACCGCCGCCCAGGCCTGGGAGGTGGCAAGGTAAAGTCCCCTTGGTTGATGTTCTCGCCGAGGGAAGGGGTTTGGACTCTGTAGTTCACACCCACTAACAATAATATAAATAATAAATTAATGCAGGGCGGTCCCTCCACGCCCAGTGGTATAATAAAAGGCCTCTGGCCACAGATGCAAAGAACGCATACAGCGTGCAGAGCCCTCTTAACTTAAAATGCCCTTGGGCAATAAAAGGAAAGTTGAAAATTTATGTATATATACATTTATATACACACTGAATTTATTCAAGAAATTCCTGGGGGGTAGAAAAAAAAAAAAAAAAAAAAAAAAAAAAAAAAAAAAAAAAAAATCTCTCTCAAAATCGATAATTTTTTTGGGGATTATAACGTGAGATCCGGGATCTGATGCCCGCGTTAAAACCTTTAAATTCTTAAATGTGAAATCTTAAAACCTATTAACTTTCTACATCTAAATTCCCAGAATCATTTGTTTTCCTTTGGAATCGTAAGATAATTTGATGATAAAATCGAGAATAAAAATATGTCAAAATAACGAGCTTATATTGGTCAAACAGCCCAATATTTTTCTATTTCACCAGTCTTTTTTAGATTTTTTAATCAAATCATCTCACGATTCGGTTAATATTGATGAGTTTTTAGTACCCAATTAAATAAATTAATTTAATGAGAAAACGCCTCATTTCTGTTATTTATTTATTTTTTAAAACTTTTATTGAGTATTAATACAATCTGCCACACTGAAGGGCATATCTGTTATTAAACATTTGTTTGTAGGTTACGAAATAATGAAGTCGATCACAAACTATTTGGTGGGTGTTAATAATTTGATTAAAATATATAATTTATATAATTTATTGGAAGACAATTGAACCATCATAGAGATCACTTATACTATAATGAAGTGAAATTATTATTCTGCCGTGAGAGACAAAACAAAATACAGTGTAAATTACGTATTACATTATTTCAACCAATTAATCAAAGATACTTGAATTGGAGTAATTTTAATCAGAAATCGACGAAGCCTTTGATGTCGCTGTACTATCAATATTGCATTCGACAGAGGAGCTAATCACTAGAAAAAACCTGAAACCGCAAAGGGCTCTGATAGATGCAAATTAAACTAAATTGAAACTAGTGAATACATTGCTTTAATTAGTGATGCATGTACCCTCTCATTCTCTATTCCATCAATGTTATTTCCTCCTCTTCAGCGGGTGTTTGTTGTACTAGATTCAGTAAACATCGGTTCGACTGTGTCCCTACTGTATTGCTGTAACCGAACTCCCTTTTACCCCCCTTTTTATTTTCATTTACCTTTGAATAAAATATGTGGTGGGAGAAAATATATTGCGATCGTGAAAATTTTCTATTCGAATTTTCAAATGAATTACACTTTGTAAGATTCCCTGTTTTCAAATAACTAAGTGTCGCGAAATGGTCTTTGGGTATGTGATCAGTCTTGCTCAACAACGAAAAGTCGTATGAAACTGAAATTGTGTATTTAAAGTTTCTATATTCAGCCATATAGACTACAAAACTTTTTCGCTAAAATCGGCGAAGTGAAAGTGCTTGTTTTATTTATTTTTATTTTTTCCACATTACAGTAACCCTGTAATGGGTGCATATATTTCAACGCGTACCATCTTGCGACATAACGCGTATTGAGATACATAGTTAGTTTAAGTAACATATTATTGATCTATTACAATTCTTCGAATAATTAGAAAATAAAATAAATAAATGCATATAACAAATTATAGTAATCTAATTAAATAATTCGATATAACATATAATAACTGAAATGATAAACAATAGTGATTAGGTAGTGAATGTAGATTATTTACAGCAGAAATGTGATATGGTAGAATAAAAACAAAGGATAAAGATTTAGGATAGAAATTGAGGGTTACAAAGTGTGTACGATTTGGTAAAACAATTGATGTAGGTAATGTTGAGGGGTGGTTAGGCAGCCGTTTGATCATTAAGCTCAGATAAATCCATTCGTTCCACAAATGCATCAAATTCTGAGAAATATTTTTCAATCAGATCCTTCTTTGAAGGCGGCCATTGGTCTCCGTTCACGATGACAGCAGAGACCAATTTGTATCTGTATTTATCCAGTCTAGTGCAGTCATACAGGAGGTGGTCGTATGTTTGCTCACTGTTGCCGTCGCATTTGTAAATTTTGTTGTCAGTGCAAAGTGCTTGTTTACATTGATGATTTTACATATTTTTACAATTTACTCAAATTCTGTTCTAACGATTTGGAGTTAACTTTTTCAATCAATGTATTATTAAGTGGTTTTTAATTTAAGGTATGTTTTATCATCATCAATGCAGCCTGGTAGGGCATAAATTACGATTTTTTAATATTTCTTTCTCTGAAGCGCCTCTGATTGTGTTTATGTGAAATAATTAACCACTTCACGTTATAACCTGAATTTATTTATTTTTTTTTTATTGATGATATTTACAACTGTGTTACAAGTAAAAATACATTCAGTAAATGTGAACAAAGGAATAAAATAGCATGAAATCACATGTTGAGAAACTACCCATTGGCAGCACTCTAAAAATGTATTTACAAAAGGTTATCTCGAGGCCATCTTCTTTTCAGACGCCTCTGAGGGTTGTCAGGGATCGAAGATGAAGCAAGGTTAGAAACGAGAGGGTTTGGATGGTTATGAAGTTTGTTATGGAAGGATAGGTATCTGGATTGGTGTAGGTCAGAAACATAAGGAACATTAAGGTCGTTATGGATGATTTTGTTTGTGACAAAGTAAGGAGCAATGAGGATTTTACCAAGGATTTTGGATTGTAAGGATTGGATACGACAGGAATTCGATGGCTTAGTGGAACCCCAGAGCTCAACTCCGTAAGTCCAAATAGGTCTTATTGTAGTCATGTATATGAGTCTTTTGTAATTGACTGGGAGGTTAGAGCTTTTGTCTAGTAAGTGCTGGAGTAGTTGGAAACGTCGAGCTGTTTCTTGTCGTTTCAGTCTGGTATGAGGATTCCAAGTTAGACGTTTGTATAAGTGGATCGAATTTGTTCAACAGGGATAAGTGGGGTATTATTAAAGGATACTGTAGGACAAGATGACATAGGTTTACGACGAAGGGTAAAGGTGATTTGATGGGATTTATTGGAATTTATTTCCTGAAAATTTGAATTTGAAAATCTGAATTTGATTATTAACTAAGACAAGGGAATATATTTAAGGATCGAAGAAACCCGAGTGCCTTTAAAGAACCTTTATGTTATTTTATATTAAAAATAAAAACTAAAACTGATAAAATATAAATCAAGAAGTGATTTTTATAATTAACTAAAGGAGAAAAAAAAAATAGCTAACGTGGAACCGAAAATACCCGAAGAACCCCGAGCTCAGTCGTAGCCTATCCGTTCTCCAGCTGGAACGGTATCGTGTATTTCTAAATATGAATATAATATACTATATGATAAAATTTCGATAATTGCGCAGAAGGCCTCTTTAGCCTTTTTTCAGCAGGAACAATAATGTTTCCTTGGTTTACTGTTTTCTGCATCAAACATGAACTGTGGGAGAGTTTGATCTTACTGCGTCATTACGATCAGGTAAACCTATTTTTACATTTCAAAGTGATTTTTTTTCTGTATGGAAATGAAATTTCGAAGAAACATGCTGCAAAACAAAAATCCACTCCTTCTGCACGATAGAAGACGATCTCCTGCATTGGAAGAAAGTTGTTGCTCATCTAAAAGGTTGGTATGATGAAAATATCTTCATTACACTAAAAAAACAATACATTGTCTGTTTTGAAAATCCAGAGTACAAAATTCTCCCTGTATTATGATATACAGATTAAAAAGCGTCGTTAATATCCGAAGAACAATTTCATATCGTTAGGGCAGCAGCGGCTATAATCGTTGGAGATATACGCTATATATAAATATGTGTATATATATACATATATATATATATATATATATATATATATATATATATATATATATATATATATATATATATATATTCATACACGGAAACTTTGCATACACACAATTTTTTCCTGTCCGAACCACCAAATGACTGGACTAATGAGGCCAAACATTTCTTTTCATATTCAAGGCAAACCAGATAGACATTCCCGCAACACATCCCTGCCTGGCCGAATAGTAGATAGTTTCGCCCCGTTCTTTCCGCTGTGGCAATATTAATTTATACAACTAAGGACTCATAATGTTATTCTCACTACCTCAACTCGCCTTAAAAGTAAAATAAAATAATAATACGTAGGTGAAAGGTATAGTTTAGAAAATGTATATCAAATAAAATTTAAGTAAAAAAAAAGTAGAAAGAATAAACTTATAGGATATATAAAATAACGGTAGCAAAGTTAGGATATATAACGTAACGGTAATTTTATTTTACTGCTTTATTTTACTTTAAGTTTATTCTGCCTACATTTTTAGACGACACCTTTCACCTATAAATTACTATTTTTTTTTAATGTTAATAGTTTCTCAGACCCATTGTTAAATGTTTTTTCTCAGACCTGGTGAAGGCCTGAACTTTGGGCAATTCAATTATTCACTACAGTCAACAATCAATACATAGTTTAATAATTTCTTAAATTTTAAACAACTAGGGAACAAAAAACGTTTTAAGAACAAGAAAATTTTTTAATGTATAGATGCAAACTTAATTTTGTGCAGAAATATTAATGTTACTTTATATAGTGAATTCAATATAAAATGCATTAATATAATATTACATTCTCATGACAGTGTAATTTGGCAATAAACAAATTAAAAAAAATTAATTGACTTATAATCAAATTTATTTTCATAACAATAAAACGGGAAGATATAGTCAGTTTATTACAAAAATACGTTACGTGACACCTCATAATCTTAATCACTGAGAATAAAAATGAATATTCTCTTAGTAAAATTAAAAAATTGTGGGCATGTTGTAACCAAATTTGATATTTAAATTAATTATATTAATATTTTAATACGTAGTAACTATATTAACTAAGCTTTTTTTTATCGATGAAACTAAGATGAAAATATACTAAAACGTTCTTAAAAGTTAATGTAAAATGTACATCAAAAAAGTACTTTGTGTTTTTTTTTGCAATAAATCGATGATATTCATATTATATAATTCTATTTTTGCTGGACCTGACACCACTGGATTTTTTTTTTGGGGGGTGACATTAAACAAACATTGTATGCTCGGTCAATGACCTTAATTTCTTTAAGCATTTATATGATTTATATAAAAACATTTATTAATTCATTAGGAATTTATTAAAGGATTTATATATAAAGCATTTGATATGAATGAATAAAGTAGTTAGAACAAATAAATAGTTTTTATTTATTTTATATAACATAAATAATTCATAACAACGAAAATCTTTAGGTGTGAATATCTCCTAAAAAAGCGTTTGCGGACATACCTTCAGAGGTAATTTTTTTCTTGTTTTGAGGTCCTTAGTTCATTTTTGCAGTTTGGCTATTTAACCCTTAAACTGTATAGTATATGAAGTTTGAAAAGTTTCCTAATTTTATACAAAACGAAATAAAATCATCCAAATCGGACCATTTTTAGCAAAGATACGTTCATTTGCATTTTTCACACATGTTATGATTTATTATTTAAAGCGAAACATTGTAATTAACCAGGTTAAAAAAAAATCGAACCTATTATAATGCTTTTAATATACCAATTTCCATATTATATCCCTATTTGTTCTTTGGTAATTATACTACGCAAAATATTCATATTTGCCAAATAGTAATATAATTAGTATCTATACGGTTTATTCAACTTTTTGTGAGTTATTTTAAGTGAACAACTGAGAAATATTAAAGGAGATAGCTTTACTTTTTAAAGTATTATTGGAAGACATTTTTAAAAAAATGTTGGAGGACAGAAATGTCGTACCCTCCGACTATCCAAAACTGAAGTTGAGAGAAATTAACCGTAATATATAAAAATTTTCTTTTAGGTTCCTTGAAACATTCCTTTATAAAGGAATCCTTTCATAAACATAAAAGTTAAATGCCTCCTTTCAGTCAATTTTATTACAGAAACGCTCCTTTTTCTCCCCTTACACGTTTGAGGGAAAACGTGTTAAAGGATCATTTAAGGAAAAGAATTCGGGGTGGCCGAGTGGGATACCACGTGTACAAAACATACGCAATCATTATAAAATAATTACTAGTTCGCCTCTCGATAGTGCCCAAGGAGTCTTTTAGCTCTGGCATTAATTCCCCGCCCTCTCCACTGACCCTCAAAGAATTCACGTATAGCCTTTTTAATTTTATATATGTTTAAAATCTCAATTTTATAAGTTTTAGAAAAAGTAGCAGTTTTGAAAAGATAAAGAGTCTGAAACTACTGAAAATTAAAAAAAAAAAAGAAAGAATAAACTTTTTACGAATTTGATTCTAATGTATATTAAATAAGTATTTTTATAATTATTACGATTTTTAATTTGTAATTACTTTTTGAGAAGAAGAGTAATCTATAAAATAAATTTATAATATTTAGTGTTGCGTATTATATTAAACAAATGTTCTTAAATTAAACCCTTATATTATTTCTTACTAAACCGACATATTGTTTTATTGAATACAACTTTTTAAAATGACTCATGAAAAATATTAAAGCACTTGAATTAAAGACTTCGAAAAGAAGATAAGCTGTTAATACATTATTTATCCATACAAAATAAATTGTTCAAATATTTTATTGGAAAATAATACAATCTGCCACAATCTAGTGCACTGAGTATTATGGTTCTATGTTTACATTCATACATTTTATATACAATTTAAAATATAAATTGAGAAAAAAATAAAATAAGAAGAAACATGTAAGTAAAATTAACAAAATAAATTAAAATAATTACCTTTGAAAGAAATGATAACTAGTTTTACTCATTTCACTGCTAAAGTATTTTCAGAAGGTAAGTGGGATATTTTTATTTATAATTGTTTAAAAAAAAAATTGTGGATGCAGTAGGTTATCATTTCAAGTTTATTTATTATTTTTTTCATTTAGAGTGCATAATAAAGTATGTTTGCTGACATATATTAATAATATAATATCGCTAGATTGTTTTATTTCAGGTATTCGTGTGAAACGGTGGTGACGCTAAAGATTTTTTAGAGGTGAATATATTTTCCGAAACGTAGATATAAATAATTAAAATAATATATTTTTTCTCTTGTCAACTGAATAGAAATTATTACTTAGCAGTACGTTTATAAATGATTTTAAGCATTTATTGAATTTTCCCAGGAAGGAATTCGAGCCATTAAACTGATTGAGAGATCACAGCCACTGATCCGTATTTCGCGTGAGGTAGAAAAACGGCTTTAGCCAGCACTTGCTAGATCTACTATGTATATAAAGGAGAATAGGGTACGGTTCTGTTTGTGCTAGCTACACATAAAATGAATTTATAATTCGATGAGATATGTTGGAAGCGATATCATCGCATAGTTTAAATAGAGCAGAAAGCTGAACAGACATTTCCGCCCATCCAATTCGCGCAGATAATTTGCAAAGACAGGAAAAAATGTACCTATATTATAATGTGGTCAGAATTCCTGGCTAAGTAATAGTTATTTGATATGCATGTAATAGTTCTTCATTTCAAATTTCTCCCAAATTCCAATGAAGGGAACAAACTTTATAGAAGGTGGGTGTGCCTGAGGATAATCTTCCTAAAATATTTGCCACAGTCGAATTCAAACCCGAGAAATAGGAGCCCTCACAAGTAAAAATTAACATATTTAAAATGATCGTTGATTCTCATTGAATTATTCACTTGATAGTGTAATATTATATTAATTTGAATCATTTACTTATAAAAATATATTTTACATTTACTGGTCTCTGTATATTAATCTAAATATTTTTGGATACATTAATGTCATCAAATTTCTATATCCTCAATTTTTTTATTCGTAATTTGAATTACTCAAAAATATTTAATTCTATAGAGATAAACCGACCAGAAAATGCAAAAGAACTTTTATTAGGGTGTAAGTATTTCTTTTAATACTGTTCCTTGCTACAGATTTGTTGGGAATATATTTTTTTTTTATTAAAACTTTATACTACACCTGATTATAATTATATCAATATCCATTGAGCTAGATGTGCCTGATAGAATCATATACACAGAGGGAGATGCCTCTTAGTCTGATATAAACAATTACTATGCAATGAAAACACGCATTTATGAAACTTAGACATACAAACAGATCCTGCACCATTTCAAACCATGAAGAGCCTTGGGTTTAGCATTTTGTACCTATCCTTCCATAATAAACTTCAGAATCATCCCAACCCTCTCATTTCTAATCTAAAAGAAGATGGCCTCGTGATCTCCTAATGTAGACATATCATTAGAGTGCTACCACTGGGTAGTTACTCAACTAGTGTTTTCACGTAATTATATCCATATGTTTAAATTTACTAAATGTATTTCTTTAATACAGTTGTAAATATCATTAATAAATAATAAAAAAAAGTATTTTATTAGAGTTTACTGTTTCTTAGTCAACGGTTGTGCAGAAAGATGATTTGACCGAGATCAAGCACAGCCGCCAGGTTTTATAGTAATTAATTATTTAATGAACATATCCACTTTATAGAAGCTGGGTGGACCCAAGGATTGTCTGCCGAGCTCAGAATAGATTCGCGGTCGACGAAACAGAATAAATAATATATCTACCATTAGCGGGATTCGAACCTGGCCAGCGCCCACAAACGGATTCAATGGCCGAAAATACTTTTTTTTTTGGATTCATGGCCCTCAAACTTAAATATATGTTTAATACTATTATCACATTATTTATTTCCCTAACCTCTGAATCTGAAATGAATTCATTTTATTTTTTCTTTCACTTACCTTTATATGAAATTAATGCTAAGGAAAAATGTTGCGATCGTGAAGTATTTCGAATCCGAGTTTTCAACGGAAATACATGTTTCAAGGTCCTTTGTCTCCAAATGACCGAATCTCAGAAACCCGATTGTTGTGTCTTTCGCTGACTTTAATACTTTCGCAAACTATTTCTTTTTTATGCATAGGTAACTAAAAGTGTTAAGTGGAGAAATAGGCATTTATTTTAACGAAAAGATAATACAACCGATTTTTGTTAAATTTACTTGCATATCTTATAATTTAAATTAATTTTTTATAATATTGCAGGCCTTCCGCTTGATTTTACCAATTATTTCAGCAGTATAAATGTTAAACAAAGTATTTTTTTTTTTTGGGTCCTCCCCTTCCTCGCCTTTAAGGATATACGGGGTTTTCCCGGACGGGGGGTGTGGGCGGGGATTTAAAAGACTCCCCCGGCATCGGGACGCGAACTCCTGACTATTTTAAATCCATTGTATTATATATCAGGTTTTCAGGTAACATCGGTGCTGTACACACACGTTAGCCCGTTCGGCCACCCCGTCCACGTTAAACAAAGTTGATAAAACGAACCGCACCTTGAGGTATTCCACACAGGGGTGCCCTTCCCCTCCAAGGTCGACGGCGTATAAATAACCCTCTCCCCCTCCCACGAAATTTTCTTACTTCTTGCTTCTTAAAAACAGTGCAACCGAAATTAAAATTAGAAAACATGTATAACATATTCAAAACATTTTTTTTTTCTATCCGTTCCTTGCCATTTAGGTTATACGGGGTTTCCCCTGTACCGCGACGCGAACTCATGGCTATTTTTATCAAATTATCGCACATAGCATATATAGGTTACCAGGCAAAGTCGGTGCTGTGCACACGCATTTGCCCCCTCGGCCAACCCGCCCCCATACACAATAACACTTGCCCCATGAAAAATGTTAATGGTGCGAATTTGGCCATGATATCCTTTTCTGGACACTCCTGACGCGACATGTCTATGGTATCGTCAACGATTTCGGCCATTGAGGAACGATTTTTTAAAACAATGAAAAACGGTTTTAAAAATAATGTTACCGTAATCACTACATATGCCGATGACACATGTATCCTATCAGTTAATAACGACCCATCTATTCCATCCCAAATACTTCAATCCCACATCCACAACTAGAGAATTAAAATAAATTCCTATAAATCCTATCCCTTCACCCTTCGTCGTAAACCAATGACTTCCTGTCCTTCAGTATTTTCTTTAACAACACCTCACTTATTCCTGTTGAACAAATCCGTTACCTAGGACTCCACCTGGACAAACGTCTATCTTCGAATCCTCATACGAGACTCAAACCACAAGAAACAGCTCGACGTTTCCGACTACTTCAACACTTATTAGACAACCGCTCTAACCTTCCAATTGATTACAAAAGACTCATTTACATGTATATAATAAGGCCTATTTGGACTTACGGAGTTGAGCTATGGGGCTCCACCAAGTCTTCAAATTCCTCTCGTATCCAATCCTTACAATCTAAAATACTTTATTTCAAATAAAATCATCCACAATGACCTAAATGTTCCTTATATATCAGATTTGGCTCAATCCAGATATCTGTCCTTCCATAATAAACTTCATAACCATCTCAACCCTCCTGTTTAGGGAACACATCAAACTTTATATTTGAATCAAATCAAGTAAGCACATCACAGCTGTTATCTCGGAAAAGCTGCATATATACCTCAGTCATTGTTGTGACGCCGCCATTGTTGAAGCGTAGACGCTCACGTACCGTGATTGACTAGACTGGCCAGTTGAAAATTTTGTGATTCCACTGATTTATTAAACATGGAGTAAAACACTACAGCGGCCGGCAAGGGGCCAAGAAAGGAAGAGAGGGAAGATGAACGAGAAGACTGGCACAACAAGAAAAAGAAAAAATGCAAGTATCCCAACCCACCTATATTTAACCTCCTTATAAAATACATGTAATAAAATATAGCAATCAATTTTACTCATTCACTTCTTTAATCCATTAACTCCTCTAATTTTACAGTCCACAGCAATAAATTTTCACCAGCTCTTAAAGCAGAATTATTATGACAATATCCCTGACAGTCTTGGAAGGGATTGGCATAGTAAAGTAAACACCTCCTGTTTCTAACCTTGCTTACTATTCAATTCCTGATAACCCTCCGAGGCGTCTGAAAAGAAGAGGGCCATGTGATCTCCTAATATAGACATATTATTAGAGTGCTACCAATGGGTAGTTTCTCAACATGTGTTTCATGTCATTATATCTATGTGCGAATTTACTAGATGTATTTTTTTTTCATACAGTTGTAAATATCATATAAAAAAATATTATTTACTAATAACTTCCATATTAATAACATTAAATATAATTAAAGTGAAAATCATTACCCAATGGTTCATATCCGACACCTATGACAGATGTCCAATCACACTTTTTGGTATAGGATGATTTATTTAGGACAATTCGGAGGTGCCGGATATAGCAACACTGACAATGCTGCAAATATAGGCTTTATACACTGGCGGAGAGAGAGGAAGAGAGAGATAGAGAGTGAGAGAGAGAGAGAGAGGGAGAGAGGGATGTGATATAGTGAGGTCACATTTTAGCCAGAGTCGTCGCTCCTCTTGCCAGGAAGTCCTGGCTGGGCGGAACAAAACCGGAGAATGGAGGTGGGGCTGTTGTCAGTCTATTTACCGGCGCGTTATATTGAGCGATCTATATTCGGTAGGCGGTACCTAGTCAGATCGAGGCCAAGATTATATTTGAAGAAATATCTAAGTTAGAATAGAATAGAATAGAAAAATAATTTTATTCTGGGACGAAGTCCCTTCAGAATAACAAAAAAGTACAGAAATTAAAATTTTACATCTGGCCAGATAAAAACAAACATAACAAATTAAGATAAAGATAGGTCATTAAAAAAAAATAAAAGAAAAAAATATTGGTTATACATACTATATACAAAATAAATAAAAAAATCTATATAAAAACTCTTGAAACCATACTAAGATACTTAAAACTATGTACAATGTTAAAATATAAATAAACCTTTTTGGAAAAAATAAAAATACAGAAAAAATAAATGTATATTCTTCTTAACAGTAAAATCTGTTTCTGTTGGAAAAAAAAAAGAAAAAAAAAAAGTCGAATCTATAATAAGTATTTAGGTTATGAGCTATATGTGAATATAGTGTTATAGATAATATGTAATTTTACATAAAAGGTTAGCTGGTGTCTGACTGTTTTTGGGACAGGAATTGGAATAGGAGGGTCGAGATCTTGTGGAGAGGGAGTGGACTGAGGACTTGAATTGGAGAAGGTTGTAGGCTTAGGAAGGACGATGATTGTTGATGATATGATAGAGGAATGTACCTAGGAAATATTGTCTTCGAATGGAGGGAAAGAGCCACTCTAACTCAGTGTAGTGGTGAGAGACATGGTAGTATCTCGGGGCACCAATTACAAATCTCACGCAACTGTTCATTATTCTTTTCAGTCTGTCGCGGAGCTCCACCGAGAGTCCATCATACACCACACAGCATTAGTCAAGGTGGGGGAAGATGAGAGAGGAAACGAGGAGTCTACGCGTATGTTGAGGTAGAAGATGGCGGAAGCAATGGAATAGTTTGAGAAACTGTCCGTCGGGAGATGTGAGAAATATGGTGACTCCAGGAGAGGGTTTGATTAATAAATAGTCCTAAATTTTTTACAGAGGAGTAGAAGGAGATTGGCTGGTCACCAAGGTTTAGTATGGGAAAGTCCGTATAGGATCTAAGGAGGGGCTTGGAACCAATGACAATGGTCTGAGTTTTTGAAGCATTTAACCTTAATCCGTTTAAGTTTGCCCAGGCACATATTCGATCTAGGTCTGCTTGGATCTTAGTAAATGCTACCAATAGCTCAGGGGGAGAAAAGGATAGGTATATTTGAGAATCGTCTGCATAAAGGTGGTGGGAACAATGGAGAATTGAGTCATGGAGGTCATTAATATAGGAACTAAAAAGGAGAGGAGATATGCTAGATCCTTGGGCAACTCCAGAGGATAAAGGCAGGTAGGCAGATAGTGGATGATTAGGAATGGAGACTGCTTGGGTGCGTTGTGATAGAAAAGATTGGAACCAAGAGATGGAACTATTGGAGAAGGAGAGTGATTTTAGTTTGTTGAAAAGGATGGGATGAAAAGTTAGTTTAAAAATTACAAAAAAAAAATCTCAAAAAAATAAATATTGAAATCGTAAGGGAGTAAGTTTGAGTGAGGTTAATATTTTATTTAGAAATAGAGATATACTTGACAGTTTTAAAATTATAATGATGAAAAATAGTCAGGGTATAAGACGCATATGTTGTTTATTGTGCTTCCTGACGCACAAGAATTTAGATTTTCAATTGGACAAAAATTGAAAATATATTACAAATTTCTAAATTACATATGAGAAAAGATGGAACGTACACATGAGATTACGGTTATGGCATTACTAAAATTATGATATTACTATGATAATTTTGCTTTGCTTTGGTTCTTTGGTATATAATTATAAGTGACCTGGATCCATTTCATAAAGTTGAACTAAAAACTTTAATATATTAAATGCAGATGGCAGTAACGATTGGCAGTTTTGTACTGTTTTGAGATAATAAAAAGGAGGAAAGTTAGTTGGCTCTAGTCGGCAGTCAAGATATGACGTTATCTCAGTACTACTTCGTCCTAATCCCTCCGGGAG
Source organism: Nezara viridula (assembly GCA_928085145.1). Lineage (NCBI taxonomy): Eukaryota > Metazoa > Arthropoda > Insecta > Hemiptera > Pentatomidae > Nezara > Nezara viridula. The sequence continues at coordinate 174,916,952 of OV725079.1, read as the reverse complement.
TAGTAAAACTGTTGGCAGTACGATGGTTTTTTATTATATTATCGAATAGATTTTTTCATCATGTTTGATAAATTTAAATGAAAAACTCTGAAAATTATAACATAATGATTGAGTATTTAATAGTTGACCGTTGCATTATTAAGGAAGGAGATGGTCTCGGGTGGCGGTCAAAATAGACTAAATAGTGGCAAAACTATTGATTAATTTAATCGTTCATTATTCTAAGTTTTTTCGCTTTGTATGATCACTCTTTTATTTAATTTGAATTTCATATTTACATTATACATCAATGTATAAACATCCGTTTTCACTTTGTATTCATTTTAATTTTTAATCATTATGTCTCAATATTATCTAATATTTAAATACAATTTTCTTACATATGTACAACTAAATATAATTATAATTATTCATATTTGTTTTCTCTCTATACTTTTAAATTAGTTCTGCTATGTTTGGTCTCTTATTTCTATATTTATATTTTACTTCAATGTGCGTTTTACTTCTTTCATTTTTGTTTTTATTCATATAGTACTCCTATCTATAATTTCTTAATTCTATTTTATAAGTATATGTATGTGTTTATAATTTATTATTTCATAGATATAGTATTTTACCTTGTATCCATCCATATCTTAAAATTTTAGATACCATAATTTTTCATTTTTTTCTCTTTCCATTGCCCAATCAGGTCAACAAATTTCCCCAATACCTACCCTTAACCTGGTTTTCAAGTGAAACTCCTAGCTGAATACTCCTGTAAGTCTGTATTTTTATTCTTCTAATTTTATTTATTTATTTTTTTTTGTTTCCTTTTTTCTTTTCTTTCTCCACTTTGCTTTATGTCAATTATTTCATATTATATCCTTTTTCCTTTTTTTCCAATCTCTTCTGTAGATCTGTAGGAGTATATTCACAATTGCATATATTATATATTACACTACAACAATTATTACGATCTATTTACTTCAGTTTAGGATCTTATTACTTGGCTTACTTTGTTAATATTTTAGTGTACTTACTATTTATAATTTCAATAAGCTTAATTTTCTGTCTAAATATTATGTAACTTCCACAATTATCTATATTTTTTATATCTTGTCCGTTCTATCCCTGAAAAAGACCTGCAAAGTCGGGTCGAAACGTTGGCTTTCAATAAAATAGCTTTGCCTATATTTAGCATATTAATGACCGCCACCCCGGACAGCCTCCTTTCTTAATAATGGTTCATTATTTCCAAATATACAGTTATGTATAATAACTATCATCTCTAAAAAAGCCACAACAACACCGTATTACAGACAGTGAGAGACTGATAATTGATTTCATTAATTGAAAAGTTTAACACTAGACGAAAAAAGAATGGTTTTATTGCAGGTGAATCTTTTCAAACCAATGAATCTTTGAAATCGTAAGAAGCTTAGAAACGAATTGATCAATACACAGCAGATTACATAGAGTTATCTAGAATTCGTCAATCAAACCATGTCCATAACAAGTTGAGTACGTTGATGACGAAACTTTCACGGATTGTTAAAAAATGGGGCGCGTCACTCCAGACAAAAAAAGTGAATAGTCCGTGTGATCAAATACTCTAGTCGAATGTATTAATTATGTTCATTCGAAGTATTCACTGAACGCATGGATTGGTTGTTTATAACTATTATCTTTTAGACACCACTAAATTATTGATTGCTTTTACCTTACTAATACCTGTTTTTCAGAGTAATTAGATAGCTAGAAGTAAATTCCTGTAAATTATGAAAATGGCTGTGAAATTATTAGATAGAAATACAATTAAAAAAAAGTTACATAGAGCATTTAATCTTCGCTCTACGAAACACATTAGAAAATATAATCTTCGTAGAGCTAAGGAATCGAAGGCAATAAAGAGCTTATAAGTAATATTTTTATTCATAATGTCTGTTTCAAATGCCATCTTAAAATACAGAGGAATACTATGAATATATGGGTTGACTACAAGAGTTCACTCCAGGTCTCCTACAAGAGTGTGATTTCAAGAATGTAACTACAAGAGTGATTAGTCCAGAGGATTATGGGATTTATATATCTAAGAATAGCAAGGGGGAGAAGAGAAGTCAAAAGAGGACTCCAAAGGAAGTAATCGCTAATTAATATTCTTACGATGAGGCCTGTGAGAAAGAGACCTTTTGCTGAAATCTGTTATTGTTCCCTAAGTCTTGATAATGGGTCTTCTGTCCAGTCGGTACATTCTAGATAACTATTTCTAAGCTATCAGAGATAGCTTACCCTGGCTATCTAGGGGTAGCTTTGGGTTTTATCCTTTAAGTTATGAGAAGTGTCAATACAATACAGGATTCACCAATTTGCATATTTAACAAACTCAATTATTAAAATAAAATTTAAATTAATATTATTTGTTACAGATTAAGTCCATTCCGTAAATGTAGGAAAATTACGCAGTTTTTTTGTTTCCTGAAAATTTTTAGTTTTGTTCTTACAGGGTTTTGCAGTGTGGCTGTCGATATGAAACACTACTTTCCTTGACAAATAGAGAAAAATAAATAAAAGTTGATTTATAATATTTGTCTAAATAATTTTGTTTTCATTATTAGTAATTTGTTAAGAAATATAGACAACAATCTTAATTGCTTCAATTAATGTAAGACTTTCCAAAAACCAAAACAAAGGATATAAAGGCATATATTTAGAATAAAACATCTTTGCTCCAAAATGTCCAAATTCAAAAATCCTTTTTTTGTTCTATAGGACATTTTGTAGTATTTAAAAAGGGCACACATGAAAAAAAAAAAAAAAAATGTGTACTTTTTGATTATTCATAAGTTTAATTTTGCCATCCCTTGTAACTTTTTTTTGTCCAGCTTTTTTCCCGTGAATTATGTTATATATATTTATATAAATTCGAAGGACACCAAGTAGAAGGGTTTGGCCAAGTTTTATTGAAATAAATTTATCCGTTAAAGCGCTGCAGTCTATTGTGACACAAGTTTTTCGGCCGTCATCTTGAAATGAAAAGGCAGATGGAACTGGCGAGTTCAAAGGATGATCTTCGAAAGCCTTTGAACATCGCTTTAAATCTCAAAACAATTGGTGGAGTAGACTCGGAGAAAATCCGCGAACGGCATACGGACGGATTTGTTTATTTGATTTTCGGATTCTAGGTATCTTGAAACGTAAAACCTCAACCTAAACCTGAGGGGAGTTTTTTTTTTTATTTCTTGGTCTATCACAAAGGTTGATTATTAAAAATAACAAATCAAAATATTGAAAAAAAAAATACAGCAAATCATTTTTATAGGTTGAAATTTTTATAACTAAAACCAATAATAAAATAATTACAACAATTTGAATCTAAAATAAATACTCAAGTCAAAATTATACTGAGTACTAATTACCTTATCTATTAAAAACATTATCTATTGTGATTTCATTACAAATATATCATATTTAATTATGATCATAAGTCATAAATTTAAAATCTTAATGTAATAATAATTCGTCATAGGAACACAGTGTTAAAAACAAAAAGCATATATGCCGGCGAATACCTGTTGTTGACTTGAGACACTAGAAAGAATAATACTATGGAAAATACTATTCGTAGAACAAGAAGTCAATGATGGAATGGACTAAAAAAAATTGTAAAGATCAGATGGTTGGATAAGATCACAAATCGAACCGTGATTTAGGACGGGTTTAAAGTTGAAATAACTGCAAGGACAATAGATCCTGGACGGATAAATGGAAGCAGCCGTACGTTGTGAAGGAGTTCTGGACAAAGAGGAAATTCATAGAATTTTAGTATGATCCTAAGTGTTGAATTTAAAATCTGGTGGTCCATTCAAATGATTTTCCCATCGATTTTAGACAATTCACACAACTTTAAAAATGTATATTAAAAAAAATAAACAAAAAACATTGAATTTAAATTAATTTTCCTGGAAACCAAACAGAGAAATGATTAGAATACGATTTCTTTGAAACGGAACGATTCATTGAAAATCGTATATCGAAAATTCGACCCGAATGTATTACTTTCATTTCCTAGTATTGGTAGCAATGTAATAAAACGTACAGGAAATGGAACCCGATGTATCATTGCTTCCGATTAATGTTTTTGTTGCTATGCAAGATTGTTTTTTACCTTTTATTTATTAAGGTTTTATGTAAATTTTACCATATAATGTGTACTTAGCTCAAAATATTTTTTTTGCTATAATTCTTTCTCGGAAATTCACTACATGGACTTGAAAAGGACTTTATTGCTACGTTTTGTGGTTTTTAATATTTTATCGGGAGACCACTGGATAATTATTGAGGATAATTATCCAGAATTATTTAATTAATAAGATATTAGTAAAAAAAATTAGTTCTTTAACATATTTGGTCCATGATTAATTAATTGGATTACTTTTGACAAAGACTGGTGTGTGTTTATCGTGCTCTCTAATTACCAAACATTACCCGTGATTATAAAGATATAAATAGGTGGCATGATTAACATAACTTTTATTTACAAACTTATTTTATTTCTATATTTAATAAAGAATATATATACATTATATTTACAAGAATTAATGAATTCAACAATTCGTTGTGAAGGCATGATTTCAGATGGAGTGTTTTGAGAACTTACATTGCCATGAAATATTATAACATCGTTAAAATTAATCCTTGGGAATAAAACTTATCTATTACATATGACGTGGTGTAGTTGGTAGATTCCATCACTGCATCTGCGAAGTTGAGATCATCTTTTCAAGGCAAGGTCCAAAAACTACTCCAAGACGCTGTGTGGTCTTATGTCGGTTTCATTTAATCTTGTTTTAATTATTTTTAAAACCTCATTCATACTATATCCAATCAACATTAGGCTATATTCAATACATAGCATTATGGATAAAATTATGGGAGACTTTCATCAAAATCTTTAAAGCCACATTTGCGCTACACTCTATAGAAAATTATGTATTTCACTCAATACATACTCCTTGAAAATATAAATATAAATAACAAAATCGGTCTACTAGTTTTCTTGATAATCCTGGCACAGACAAACTAACCAACGGCTGAAAATGTATTTATCAATGCACCAATGTACTGACAGAAGGTGGCTCTGAAACGTACAGATCCGCACATATGACACGGAAATGTTACGCGATCGCAATACTTTCCTTACCAAGTATAGATAGAAAAGTAAAAGTGAAGGCCCTAATAGATGGAAGAGCATTTTTCTGGAGAACACGTTAAAAGAATGGAACTAGTGGTTGGTGACGACATGAAAAAGAGCTATGCTAAGAAAATACTTCTCCACTGTTAGTTCAAGATTGGAACATATGTGAGAACTGAATCGCACAGTTTCTCACGGGGCAAGGTTTTAAGCAAAGCTCGTTGAATATAGTAATAACATTGATCTCCTATGCCCAAGTTGCAGAGGCAGTGAGGGCCAAGTTGTTGAGGGAGACAGGGCTTTACTCTTTGACGGAGAGCGATCTCCCTCAACTAATGATTAAGGAGAAATACTCGTACTACAAGGCCTTCGTATAGGAGTGGAAGGAACTCGTTGGTCCAACCCACTTTTCATTGGAAAAAAGAGATGGACGTGCATCCTTGAAGACTGCTAGAGAGCGTAGAAGAGGACGTTGGCTTAAAAGAAGAAAGACCAGACTGTGTTCACAGCTGACAAATAAAAAAATGTAACTGGTTTGAATGCAGCAGTGAGTTGTAACGCATTGCTGCATAACAGGTATTACATTATGGTATAATGGTATTGCCTTACCGGCAGAGTAGGATTTAAATAAAATAAAATAGGTAGAAAAGTAAAAATGTAATTTAGCTACGGTCAGTAGTTTAAGTGAAATACACAAGGAATAATGATTGGTAGTTACAGATGCTAGTCGCTGCCGTCCTCTGAATATAGTAAGTACTAGGCTGCTATAATACTTTGTTTCGACTATTAATGTCAATGTTTATTTTGTCTAATCCTTTAATTCCTTGTGACTCGATTTGGCTTTATGGGCTCATTTACATTTTTAAAACGTACGTGTAATGTCAGAAGAAAAAAAATAATAATTATCGGTTTTTTGAAACATTACAGGAATATAGGTTTAAACGTAAACGTAGCCGCTTAAGAAGTTAGTAGTATAGAATAATCAGTTATCCATTGAAATACTGGTTTAGGATAAACTTCGAAGGCGTTTTGCATTTTGAGCTTGTTCTTGATGATTGAGAGTGGACTCAAACCTTTGCAGCGTTGATACATCTACCTAGTTTTGCCATAAATACTGCTACAAAATTTAACTTTGTTTACTATGCCGATGACACGTGCATCCTATCAGTTAATAACGATCCATCTATTGCATCCCAAACTCTTCAATCACACATCACAAGCCTTGAAAAATGGTGTCAAAAATGGAGGATTAAAATAAATTCCATCAAATCACCTTCACTCTTCGTCGTAAACCTATGACTTCCTGTCCTACAGTATCCTTCAACAATAGCCCTCTTATCCCTGTCGAACAAATCTGATACTTAGGACTCCACCTTGACAAACGACTCACTTGGAACCCCCATACCAGACTGAAACGACTAGAAACCGCCCGAAGTTTTCGACTACTGCAGCACATACTAGACAAACGATCTAAGCTTTCAATCAATTATAAACGACTCATATATACGACAATAATAAGACCTATTTGGACTTACGAAATTGAGCTTTGGGGCTCCACTAAACCATCGAATTCCTCTCCTTACAATCCAAAATCCTTCGTAAAATCCTCAACGCTCCTTACTTTGTCACAAATAAAATCATCCACAAAGACCTTAATGTTCTATATGTTTCCGATTTGGCCCAATCCAGATACCTGTCCTTCCATAACAAACTGCAGAACCATCCGAATCCTCTCGTTTCAAACCTTGCTTCCTCCTCGATCTCTTATAAACCTCCGAGGCGTCTGAAAAGAAGATGGCCTCGGGATCTTCTACTATAGAACTTTAATTTGAGTTCTACCAATGGGTAGTTTCTCTTCTTGTTGTACATGTCATGTTAATAATTTCACATTTACTTATTGTATTTCTATGTAATACAGTTGTAAATTCCATTAAAATAATAATAAAAAAAACTTTGTTTCCATCCTTGGGTATTATTTAGACAATCCTTACATATATCAGGTTATTTTCTTTACGTGTCAGGATAATAATCCGAATTAGTTTCTATTTTTCTTTCGCTCAGTTAAAATGGAATGGGGTGATAATGAAAACCGAATAGCTGTGATCGCCTTACACAAAGTTGGAAAATGTAGGTCAGAAATTTTCAACACTTTGAAATCTTTGCGCATTAGCCGTAAATTCGTGTACCGCACTATAAATAGATATAATGAGACGCTATTTGTATGTGACAGACCTCGACCGATGAGAACGTCAAATGCAGTGAAAGCAGTGGCTGCTCGAATCAGAAGAACTCCCATTCGAAAATAACAAATCATGTCTCGGGAAATGGGGATCTCTGCCAGATCAATGTCTTGCATAATAAAAAGTTACTTTAAGATGGCTGCATTTCGAAGAATGAAAGGACAAAGGCTAACCACTTCCCTAAAAAAAAATTAGAGTGGAGTGGAATAAATTGTATTCGCCAAAATGATCATGTGTTCGCACACAGCTCTAAAGAGGCCCAGGAAGTCAGCTGAAGAGTGGAAAGAGGTTAGATTCTGTTGAAATCTGTATATATTTCCTTGTAACAATATTTATGACAGAACTAGATAGTTAGCTACAGTTCTATTAATCTAATTATTTGTTACTATTGAAGCACTAATGTTTTGTCTCATTAAAAAATGTGAATCGATCCTAAATTTATATTGAAAAATGGCATCATCTCTCTTTTTTAACCAGCAGGAAAACAGAATTATTGAAAAAGCTTTAGGATTCGGTTTTATTTAGGTTAAGTTTGCACAAACCAGTTATGGGAGACACAAATAGCCAACTTTCGCTATTAATTATATTTTTTTCCTGTGGCCTGCTTGAATAAGAATGCGAAGAAGTTGCCAAGCAGAAGGCCCACTTAATTCCTAAACTTGGTTTTCACAACGGCACCCAATTTATACTTAGAAAGGAACAACTTCCTCGTTGGGCTAATATTGTCAACTTATTGCATATTTTTTTTCTCTGTTTGCTTCCTCGAAACTTTTACTTTACAAACATTCCCCGTATAATTACGATAAAGGCCTAACGGCGGTTTTTCCTTGAAAAACAAAATATATCTCTAAATTCTATTTATACATTCAAAGGTTCTGAAAACAAAAAAAAATCTGGTCCGCGCATCACACTCATTTCACTTACCATCCTCTTCTCAGCAAAACTAAGTATTTTCAGACAAAGGAGAAGTGAAAGTAAAAATTATAGGCACTATATTTATTCACATTTAAATCCAGTTAATTATGAGTATTTTTATTTGTTTAAATACCCTTACATATACAAATTATAATTTCATATTAAATAACTATATCATTTATGAAAAAATACTGTTCTAATCTTTGGAGCCAGCTCGGGTGAATTCGGGCATACTCGTATTTCTTCGGTTTCTCCATTAAAACTATTATCCATTACGATTTCTTATTTTTCCTTTAGTTAATTATAAAATTCTGTCATATTACATATTTAAATATTTATTATATTAAAAATTAATGTTAAAAGGTTAATTATTACAAATAAAAGAAAATTAAAATTACTTTAGATGAAGCTAATATTGAAGATAAGCCATTTAAGCCCCGTTAAAGAACATCAATGAGAACAAAACCTACATAATATATAAAAACTGCTTAATAATAATACACATTTTAAAAAATGTGTTAAATCGATGATTCAAAGTAGCACATCTGGTTAGCCAATTTGGACGAAAATGTTGCTGTAACATTTTCCAGGCTTATAAAAACCTTAAATACGCAATTTCAGTTTCGCACGACTTTTCATTTTTGAGCTAGGCTGTTCATACATACATACACACACAAACCATTTTGTGAGACTTGGTTATTTCTACTCAAGGTACCTCAAAACGTGTATTCCCATTTAAAACACAAAATTCGAAATTTTTCACGATCGCAATAGTTACTCTTACTATATATTTTATATTATTAGTATTCATACTAATTTTCGAGACGAGGGTTCCAGAAACGGCATTTTTGTGTATTTAATATATTTAATTTTCCATTTCTATCGGTCCCAGAAGGGAACCGATGTATTTAAAAATGTACTATGTATTTAAAAGCTAGATTCCACAGACTTCTCTGCTTTGATATACTAAATTGTTTTATACTTCGGAACGGATATCCATTCCAAGGGTACCATTTTATCAATTCCCAATTTTATTTAAATATCCTAATTAGGACCTGCAGGGAAAATACTAACAATCAAAGTATAATAAAAACGCTTCAGATTATTACGCGATCGATTATTATTTACATACAGTTATATATAAAAATTAATACTGCTTTTCTCGTCACATAGAGGAAAATAAATAAAAGATTATTCCAAAATATGTTTTTTTATTATTAGTAATTTCCTAAGAAATATAGACAGAAATCTCGTTTGCTTCAGTAGATGTTTTCTCTTGTTACCAAAAACAGATACAAAACATCATAAACAAGAAACTAAAACACTACCTTAGAAGAAAAAACATTTAAATATCTGTATTTCCTATAGTTTGTGAAATGTCTAAGCGGACTTTATGACTTTCCAAACATCAAAAACTAAAAAAAGGAGATGGTCTTTACAGTAGAACACAAATTTAGAATACCACATCTTTGCAGCAAATCGATCGATTTCAACGGTTCTTTTTTTGTTTTATTGGATATTCCCTAATCATTAAAAAGATCATAAACAATAAAAAAGTATATATTTTTTGAGCTATTCGATAATTTAATTTTACTACTCCTCGTAACTTTTTCTTAAATTTTCATTTCGGTGAAATAGGGATTCGAAGAGAATACTTAAAACAATTTTCATTAAAATTGGTACATCGATTAAGGCGTTTAGGCTTATGCATTTTGATCGATAGATTGTAGTAAGGTCGAAATTCAGGAACTTAAAAGTTCAGCTTAAAAAAGAAATGTACTTAGTTACATTTCTTTTTGCGGTAAACTGACGATATAATTGTTATTTTTTAGTTATAAGATATTAATCAAATAAATTCACAAAGAGAAAATATCAATAAAAATGTAAGTTTTTGGTAGAATGAAATTTTTTTTGGTTATTCTATTATACTGAAGTTATCAAATAATTATTAATTATTGAAGAGAAGGATGGTTGGGTTGATCAGTCAAAATAAAATAGTAAAAACAAATAATTATATTTATTTTCACATTCGCCGACTTTTCGGCTCGAAGTTCACTTCTTCATCAGGACTGTTCTGCTAAGAAGCGTAGATAGACAGCAATAGATAGACTGTCTATTGCTATAGACTGTCTTTGGGCCGAAACGTTGCCTAATGTGAAAATAAATACAATTATTACAGTTAACCATCAACCCACAATTAATTATTAATTATTGTTTAATATAATTAATCAAAAATACCAGGAGAAGAAATCCTCTCTCCTCCTTTGATGCGCCAGTGCATAATTTTATTTATTATATACTCTTCTTAGTCAATTCACAACTATATAAACTAAATACAAATATATAAATAATATATATTTACATTATTGCATTATTAAAGTTGTAATTTCAAATATTGAACTTTAACAACTAAAGATAGTATAACTTAATAATAATAGAACACAGAAGTAAAAAAGCTAAAATTATTTCCAGACACGGTGTATTCCCTTTACTATGGAGCCATATCCCGTTGCATTAAAAGTCAAGAAAAATGTAGCTGGAGATATAGTGACCCTTTCAGGCTAAATTCACTTCTTTTATGGTTGTTTTTTTTTACTACTAGCTCTGGAAAAGCCAAAAATTTTCCCGATGTAATTTCTTTTTCAGGAGTAATGGTCGGAGTGGCAGTAAAAGAAGCCAGTTAAGGCTGAAAACTACCTGAGGTAATATGACGTTGGGTTCTGGAGTTTATTCTGCTCCAAGTTGTAGCTGATCCTACGTCCGACTTCATTTCCTCTTTGAACTCGATGTTAGGGCGTCTGTTAATCTGTTATTTGATATTATTCAGCATTATATTTTATTCACATCATCCTTACAGAAACTTATAAGTCGAATTAATGAACCTATCATTTCACTTGAAGAGAAGGACAACGCATTAAATTGCTTGAAAAACAAAGGAATAGGAATTTGTGGTTGAATTAGATACGGCTGATTGTCGATAGTCTCTTAAAATTAATTGTTTTCTAATAATATTTGAAAATGTTCATTTTTTTACATTTAAAGTACATATAACATTTACTCTTCGAGAACATTCGTTTATACATGTATACAACAAAATTTCCAACGCGGGCCACCAATAGAAAAAGTTTTATAGTCAAAAAAGTAAGATTATTTTTCATTAAAACACCTGCCCTCCAGTTTATATTGACAACAATCAAATTCCTCAAACGGACACGGTACTTTACCTTGGACTCACCTTCGACAGAAGGATGACATGGTGTCCGCATGTTAAAATGAAACGTAAGACACTTAACAAACGACTAAAATGACTTTACTCTCTTTTTTCTAAATCTGCCAAACTGAAACTAAGATAGAAACTGAATACATATAGAAACTTACTTTAACGCTTATGGATATACTCACAAATATTCGGTATCGCTTATAAAAAGACCCACTTACGAAATCTCCAAACCTTCCAATCAACATTATTGCGACTCTGAACAAAAGCACCATTCTATACTGATTTTTACCTTCAAACAGTTGAACAATATATAAAGACCCTTTATCAACGATTTTATACTAATTTATACGGACAACAGATTAATCAGAGACATGGCCACAGCTGACATACCCCAGAACATGAGGAGGAGACTAAAAAGATGAGAGATCTCCTTCCTCAAACAACTTAAGTAATTGAAACAAGTCACGAAAGAGTTGCTGCTGAGTACTTTATTTTCCCGAGGCTGGTATGTCATTTATACCTTGTATTTCGAGCAGATTTGCTGATTTTTGACAATTTTTTTTTCTTTTGCCCTATGCCTTGATCGTCTTGAGCTCTTTCGGCCATGCGACGTCTAGCAGCCCAGTAAATTTCATCTTCTGTCCTGGCTTTCTAATGTCCTATAGCCGGATACAAATCAGTAGGTGCAGAGCTTTTTGACAGAGGTAACAGGTGCAAATAAAGATTTAAGTTTTAATAAGCAAAAAAAAAAAAAAAGTGGATCCATATGTTTTCAAAATCCATATATTTCCAATCAGAAACATAGACAGACACAAAAAATCAAAACAAAAAACAATTTTGTATGCTTTAGTATACAATAAGAAACAAAATAAAATGAAAGAAGTCTTAAAATTCGTAAAAGGAGATGATGGATAAAAAAAATCTTAGGCTTCTGACCTGTGTACGGAATGCAGCAGAGACATGTAAAATTATTTATTTTTTTTTTTTTATTAACGAAATTTACAACTGTAATTAATAATAAATACAACAAGTAAATATGAACAAGAAATATGACATGTACAACATGTGGAGAAACTACCCATTGGTAGCACTCCAATTATATTTCTACATTAGGAGATCACGGAGCCATCTTCTTTTCAGACGCCTCGGAAGGTTATCAGGAATAGAAGAGTAAGCAAGGTTGGAAACGAGAGGGTTCGGATAGTTCAGAAGTTTATTATGAAAGGACAGGTATCTGGATTGAGCTAAATCGGAAACATATGGTATATTAAGGTCATTATGGATGATTTTATTTGTGACAAAGTAGGGAGCATTAAGGATTTTACGAAGGATTTTTGATTATAGGGATTGGATAGGAGAGGAATTTGATGGTTTAATAGAGCCCCAAAGCTCGATCCCATATTTATTTTTTTTTAAATGTTTTTAAATTTCCATGACAATTAGGAATAAGCTTTATCATAGGGATACAAAAATCCCCTTACAAAAAATGAGAGTTTACCAATCAATTTCCAATGTCAGATTACGGGTTCATATCCTAGTGTCAGAAAGGGGAGAATGAGAGAGAAAAAAGAAAAGTAAATGAAAGTAAGAAAATCTGTTGACCGCATCACACAAGTTTCTATCTACTTTTAATAAAAATTATTGTTTGACAAAATTGGGCTAAGGTATCTTATAGTGTATTGTACTACTTACCATTTCAATGCATTGTTGTATTTTCGGTTAACTATTGTATACCTTTAATCAAACTAGGTCATGTTTATAATGGTTGGCATCTCTTACTTATTTTTATTTCATTACTAGCCAATAGTCAAAATTTTGTGCCTATAAGAAACAACGCAAATCTTGTTTACATCTTGAATAATTTAGTTAGCAAATTATTTGCATTCTACTAACAGATATGTTACCCCCCTCTGACTATGTTTACCTACCTTTTGCTATCTTAAAAGCACATCTGGGAAATTCTCCAACGATACTTTTACGGACTTGCCAAAGTGTCAGTACATGAATACCTTCAGTGCTCAAAACACGATGACTAAGAGAAAATATTAATTTTTATAAATTGATTATATACATTATTTTTAGTATAACTTTTTACATACTTCATCAAATTTATATTTTTCATATTTCAATCACTATTTTGTTATTATCAACCATTATCTGTCGTATAATATTGGATCTCTGATTGTATTAAAATATTTTGTTGAAACACATGTTTGGGTTGAAACGTCGAGACAAATAAAAACTTTATAATGATGCTGTCCTGAATATTTATCACCCATGATATGTGAAACAGTCGAATGACTTACTTCAGTTATTTATATTTATATTTTTAGTTATTTTAATTCTTAAGTTTAGATATTAAAAAAAAATTAAATTATTTTGATTTTTAATTCACATACAATTTCTATTCTATTTCAAAACTTTCTGTAGGCCCATAATTATATTTAAATACGTTACTGACAAATTAGTAAGTTTTGCATATTTAGAGATCAGTTACTGCATTTTTCATGTTTTTTTTATTGTATATTATATGGCATATTTTGTGGGTTTTTTCTGTATTAAAATCTGGTACTTAGTATATATATATATATATATATATATATATATATATATATATATATATATATATATATATATATATATATATACATATGTAAAATGGATAGAGGATACACACACACTCACATACATTTATACCCTTCCTTCCTATTAGGTTACACGAGTGTTTGCATTTGTGGGATATTATACATGACTTCACAACAACACAATACTACACTTTTTCAAATTCAAATACAAATACAAATTAGTGTACTATTTATTAGTGCTTGTTTGTGTAATCTTCCTTGGTGTTTCTCTTCTCCGGACTCCAGTATTATATAAACATACCTATCTATCTATGTAATATAAAAGTATTATGAGCTCACCTCCAATTGAAGCATTATAGGCGACTCCAACTCCACAGTAGGAGTTGAACGCGATAGCAGCGACCTCTCCTGCGCACCTTGTCCCATGTTTGTTATCACCGTTATCTCTCGGCATCGGATCGGAGTCGTTGTCGTTGATGTCACTGCTAGCCTTCGGGTCCTGGAAAACAGAAGGAAATAGTCAATAAGGAATTGAGAGATCTAAATTAATTATTTATATTTCTGAAATTAATTATTTTCAAAGGATACATGATTCCTTCTTAAACTCTTTGATCATTGAACATTTCTGGATTTAAAGATTTGGGTTGAGAAAAATATACCTATATTTTTGAATAAAAAAATATTTCAATGATCAGTTTAGATAAGGTTCATTTTACTTTGACTAACACATACTTTCATAATTCACATCCTAAAATGAGTATTTTTTTAGCCCTTGATCCGGGTGTAATAGTACAACTAATAAATTATAGGAAGGTCTCAATGTATTTATAAAGTTATAGATACAACAGAAAAAATCTGGTGTGTCCACTCACACGTCTTTCCTACATATTTCAGAAAAGTTTTTATATATTTAAATATGTACAGTAAAACCAAAAAATCTGGTGTGTCCTCCTCCAAAAAATCAGGGGGCTCTAAAACGTATAGATTCGTCGAAAACAACATATAAGAAATTTGATCTGATCGCAATAGTTTCCTTACCTAATATAGGTAAGAAAGTAAAAAAGGAATGCTAGAAAAAAGAAATTAGAAGCTTTAAAACAAATATAATCATTATATTGGGTGGCATATTTTTTTTTCTTCTTTGTTATTCAGTTATTGTGTTCATTTAGACATATTTTACTCTGGTTGGCGATACCTGGGAAATCGTTAATGGCTAAATAATGGATATTGTGGTTTTGTGTCATGTACTCTATTACACATTCATCATTCACGTTGTAATAAATTCTGTAACCATTCATAACATAGCATTGTATATTATAATGAAGTTATATTAATTTACAAAAGGGCCAAATAAATTAGTGCATTCTATATTTACACAAAAGATTACTTATGCATTCATTGATGAAGGACACATTTAAGCCCTGTTTGAGCTTGGTTTTCTACATTTCGTCTGTCTGCTCCTCACATGATTACGATCAAACGGGGTAAAATTTTTTATTGGATTTCAGGCAATGACACAGACCGGAAAGTGAAAACAAAACCAAATAATAAAAATAACCGTGGGACATAGGATGATAAGTAATAAGAATTTGCACTCAATATGACTTTAATAAAACAAATATTAAATTTAAAAAAAATTAGAACATGCGATTAGGGAGGTAATGCGTACCGAGAAAGGGTTGGATCTGGGTGGGACAACATCCGTGCTGGGCTATGCTGATGATCTGGTACTGTTAAGCGAAGATGTTGAAACTATAAAACTAAATACGACAACGTTAATGAAAGCCGGTAAAGAACTAGGACTCGAAATAAACGTGGATAAAACAAAATATATGGTTACCAGCAAAAATGGCGATACTACTGGTGATATCGATATAGATGGTAATATGTTTGAACAGGTAGAGAAATTTAGGTATCTAGGTTCTACGATAACTAGAAAAACCGAAATTGAAGAAGAGATTAAGGTTTGACTGAAGCGGGAAATGCTTGTTATTTTTCTGTGACAAAACTACTCAGTTCGCGCCTCTTGTTCCGGAACTTAAAAATTAGAATCTATAAAACAATTATCTTGCCTACAGTTCTTAATGGATGCGAAACTTGGCCGCTTACATTAAGGGATGAGCAGCGTCTTAAGGTTTTTGAAAATAAAGTATTGCGTAGAATATTCGGACCGAAGAAGGATGAGTTAACCGGAGAGTTCAGACGGTTACACAACGCCGAATTGCGTGAGCTGTATCCGGGTAATATAATTGAGGTAATTTCATCTCGGCGAATCAAATGGGCTTGTAAAGTTGTTGGACTTAGTAACGAGAGAATTCCTAAAAGGTTAATGTTTGCTGTGCCGAATGGTAAGCGTCCGAGGGGTAGACCGAAGCGAAGGTGGGAAGATTGCATTAAAGCCGAACTGAAGGGACTGGGTTTGGACGGCGAACGGTGGAGGGAGGTGTGTAATAAGCGATTGGTGGTGTCGGCATCGAACCTTCGGTTTCGCTAAGCCTTTTATTATTATTATTATAGATTATAAATAATAGCTCATTATAAAGAGGACGAAATGCTGAATTGCTGAACATTTCCCATTGTGATATTTAATAATTTTAAGATAAATATTACATAATATTTAACTTTGTTTTTATAATATTAAACTGTATGGATGTATTTACATTATTTATTCAATATATTTTATCAAAAAATTAGAAAACAAAATCAAACTAAGGTGTGTGCTTTAGACCACACCATAGAAGTGAAAACACCAAGGCTATATTAATAATATGAAATATAAATTATAAATAATAGCTCATTATAAAGAGGATGAAATGCTCAACCATTTTCCTCGCTTACATTATACTGATCCGATTTTTATTATTTTAATTTTTTATTACTATTTTATTTTAACATTTTAATCCATATGTTCAACTAGACTCGTTATGATTTGTTTTTCGACACTATTTTTTCTTTTTCGCCTCCTTAGCATGGAGTCGCGTTAAGATACAATTTTGAATTATAGCCTATTACAGAGAGGAAAAAATTCTGAATAATTTCCTAGCGTACTGTATTTTTTAGTTTCTAAGATATTTTAATCCATACGTAAAAACATGTCAATTAGTGGGCTTTAGCTGACTTTACGTTAACACTTCGGAAATCTGACAGATCAATCTAATTAACTCTCCACAAAAAGGTGCAAAACGCGCCTAAAGAAGTTTTCACTTAAAACAACAACAAAAAAACCTAATTTTTGTTTCGTGGAAAATTTAATTTTTTTTTAAATATATATTATATATGTACTATTTGTGTTGTTCCCAAATCAAACTTTAAAAAACACATCAGACATTCGTCTAATCAGGCATCCTAAACCCCGTTAGTGTGATGAAAAGCCTGGTGATGAAGGATTTTTTCCAAGTAAATCTCATAGATCTTCGACGTTTCGTTAATCTCTTGGACTACATCACATATTTGAAATGTAATAATATATTTTAAAAATGTAATAATATAACACTCCTTTATTGTCCGCTCCACCACCTTTTGAAATTCCACACCACTTAAAATCCGCCATGCACCATCTTTATCCATATTTAAAACCCTCTTATTTCAATCCCTCCTTACAATTCAATCAAACGCTGGGTAGCCATTTATCATGTATATTATATATGTATATAATCTCATCTATATGTATATTATATTTTATTTTCTCCCATCAATCTACATCTTAAGATATAGGACGTGTATAATGTTTATAATATTATTATTATATTCATTGAACATATTAAGGTACATATGTCAATCATTTAAAGTAAATATGTATCCACTCTTTTATTATTATTTTTTTTATTAATATAATGGTATGACAACAAGAGTAATTTGTCGTTCATTTCAAATTTCATTTAGAATTCCGTAGTTTATTGTTTGTAGCAACTATTTTGCAGTATTAGGACCTTATTTAAATAATTCTGTTATTATTAATTAATTTATTTATTTGTTTATTGTAATATGCATTTTGGCCAGATGTTATGTTAATTTTTATGTACAATATTGTTATCCTCAAGGAACTTTGTCTCAGAATAAAGTTGATTCTTCTATATGCTCGTCACCACTGTTTTAAAGAAATGTACTGAAAATAAGCTCCTTGAAAACAACTTGATTATAGCTTGAAGATCCATCTGTGGGCGTGAAACGTGGAAGACGAGAATCGTTATTTTCACGCTTGACACATCTTCACGCATCGTATGGGCAACGGTTCGTGATGGGATACCTCAAACCTTTGTATCCCCAAAAAAATACTACGAAACAGGATGAGCCTATACGTCATAAACCAAACCATTGTATTATTATACTGATCATTTTCATAAGTAAATAATTTAAGAAAAAAATGATATTAGCATATAACTGAGGAGAAAATGTTATCTCTTCTACGTAACTAACAACGTACATCACAAGAGTTATTCGGTGATAGTTTTTATTTATTAGAAATAGTCCAGTCAGTGAATGGCCCAATCAAAAGACCTGACGCCTAGGTGGTGAACCAGTGAGAAAGGGAGGGGGGAAGAAAAGGTCATAATTGTTGCATAAATTAAAGTTTATAAAATTCTCTAAAACTTTTATCTTGTAGGTTTTATTCGAATTATAAATTCTTTATTCGAAAAACATCATTTTGCCTCACATTTTTCATCAAACATTCCTTCATATCGTTTTAGCTATTCAGAGAAATAAATTCATTTTAAAAAAGTTGTAGATACTTAAATATCCTATTAGAATAAATATACATAAGCGAATTAATCTCCAACCAATCTAAAGTAGTTCGTTTGTCTAAAAATATCTGTAGCCACACTTAAATCCAATAATTAGATTTTTTTTTACGTATTTATTTATTTTCTACTTTATTTAATAACGTCCATTGATTTTCTACATTAGTTTGAAACAAATAAATAAGTCCACTTTACCGGTGTTTTAATTGTCTAAACCAATTATGTTTTTATATTTTTCATCCCTACCTAGGACTCCATCTGGACAAACGTCTAACTTGGAATCCTCATACCAGACTGAAACTATCAATGGGTAGTTTCTCAACATGTGTTTCATGTCTTTATATCCATGTGCGAATTTACCAGATGTATTTTTTGTATACAGTTGTAACTATCTTATAAATAAAAAAAAAAAAAAATTTCATCCCCACATATATTATTACAGTAAGGCTCGAAATAGGTTTTGTACTAAATATAAGTTCCTGCCATGCTCAATAATACTTTAAGAGATAATTTTTCCATAAAACATGGTTATATTTTACCATTTTAGAGGAGGAGAGGTGCTTTAGCCCGATAGCCCCTTAGATCTGTCTGTGTTATGTATAATTCTAAATTAAATATACACAATACAATTATTTTATTTTCATATATACCCAGTACTTTGAAATTTAGGCCCAACCTGTCTGTGCTAGTTCGAACATTGTATTTTCTCGTCAGTGTAGTCACAGTCCCGAATAGTGTTGCCCAAATGTAAGAGCAAGACGAGACCGAGGCTGTATTGGTCTTGGTCTTGCGTCAACAAACCTTGGTCTTATTCTTGCGCACTCATTCTTTATTCTTATTAGCATTGCGCAGGATTCTCGAAAGAGTCTTTTAGTCAACTACTAGGTTATTGCTATTTATTAAATATATTACTTAAGATCTCAGAAATAAAGTATAGAATAAGTACATAAATACCATGAATGGGGTACCGTTAGATTCATAATTTCACGGCGTTTTGGAGAATCGTATTCTCCGCTTTTGTTTTTTTTTCCTAAAATGAATAAAGTCGATAAAACATTTTGCTAGGCTTCAATACTGGAACGGTGGTAAGTCTGTAGATGGATACGGGACAAATTGGGCTTTGAATATTTGGGTGCATACAGCAAGACCCGGGAACTATCGTGCCCTGCGTTCTTAAGCCATAAAATGTACTATTTTCGAGATAATGCAAGGCATAGGGTTCACATCCACACAACCTTACGTTGATTGAAGTACTGTCATTCAATACATCATTCCGTCGACTTGTGGCCTGTATGATCGAGAGAGGAGGAGTTTATATTATTTATGAAAGGTGTTTCTTGTCGGTGAGCCACATCATCGTTGATTCTTCACCAAATCTCAAGACTGAGCCAATCCAAATTGTGAAGATTTACTTCTCCTTCAGGCGGGTAAAATATTCCAATAACCCCGAAAATTCAAGCAAAAACGTTATGAAAGAATACAAACTTTATCTGCAAATAACTCGAAAATTACACACTTTCCCCCATAATTATATAAACACAACCACATCCACACAACCTTACGGTCACAACCTTAAATTTGTAAACATGTTGGTTCCAAACATTAATGAAGTTTTAAATTAATTTTTGTTTTATTTGTCGATTTTATTTAGGTAGAAAGTAACTATTGATTTCTTTTATGATACGTTGTATTGTTTTATTTTCTTATTAATTTATTATTTGGTCACTGAAAAATATACTTTGCGAATTTTCTCTCGGGGCTATTAGTGTTATATTATTCTCTGACTATTCAGCATTAATAAAATGCCAATTAAAACGAAATGAAACCTATGTTTACTACCAATGCTGATTCGCAGTGTCGGAAAAACTAACTAAAGAAAAAGTCATGTTGGACACCATTTTAAGACAGTACGTTCACTTGTTTTTGTGAAGCCACTAGTTTTTTAAAAATAAATAATTGTAAGGAACAAAATGATATGCAATTTATAGGGATTTTGGGGGAGAACACATCTTTTTATTAACTATGTGGCAAATAAATAAACATAATTTTGATATATTGACGAAATATTTCTGGTCTATAGAATTTTAGTAAAATATTAAATTTCTAATTCCAAAGTCAATCAAAATGAAAACAATCATTCAATGGAATTGTAACAGATTTTTCCGACATTTAGAGCACCTAAAAATGACAATAAGCGAAGAGAACCCTATTCTAGTTTGTCTCCATGAAACACACTTACAAGAAACTCAAACAGTGAGATACAAAGATTACAATATATACCGAAAAGCAAAAGATCGTCATGGGAAGACTTCGTATCTTCATTAAATCAAAGCATTTCAATGAAGGAGCTCTGGAATAAAGTGAAAAGCATTAAGGGGATCTCCAAAACAAAGAAATTGCCTGGTATAAAGAGTGGACAAGACATTATAACTGACCCTGGCAAAATCGTTAACGAAAGTGATAAAACTCTGCAACAGAGTGTAATTTAAAGGAGTTGCCAATGACCCTACAGGGTAGAGGCAACAAAATACCAAATAAATAAATAAATAATTCCAAAGTGATAAATAGTCAGTTTTTAAGAGTTTTGCTGTAGCCAACGTTCACAACCCATGCTTATAGTTCATCATCATTCTATATAGATCATTCCATGATTGTAGGTATTCATGATATGTATACTATAGTAATTTTTATGTTCATCTTAACGTACATGTTAGATACATACCCTTCCTTATTATCTAGCTGATTTATAATGTCCAGATACAGAAGAACATATTTAAGTTCCTTAGGAAGCCCCGTAAAGAATATTTAAGCAGGACTTATAAGAAGAGGCAGGAGGTGGAAAATATACGACAGTCGGATATTGGAGGCCGTACACCCCCCCCCCTCCCGCCCCAGCAACCCTTATATATAGTTTAGCAAAGGCTCCAATTTATACCTGCCCTAATGCTCAGCCCCAATAAACATATTAACACCTTTATATCATATGTATAAATGTGTGTTCAACACGTTTTCTATTTAGTTCAAATATTAATAATCAAATGTAAATACGTAACTTTATGAAGTTGGAATGCATAATTTTTCCGAATTAAACTCCATCTTATCCGCATCCTATTTTCCCCTTTTTTTTTAAACATTTTTATTTATTTTTTATTTTTTTATCTGTTTATTGAGTAATAATACATTTTGCCACACTTAAGGGCACTGAGTACTAAGGCTGAATGAGGCACATTCATACCATATATACAATACATAGCAGTGTCATCAGCGAAAGTTGCCAGGAGGGTATCGGGATGGACAGGAATATCAGCGGTAAAGAGAATGTAAAGGATGGGACCCAAGACGCTGCCTCGAGGAACGCCAGCCTCAATTGAGTAACAGTCGGAGAATTCGGTGCCACAGCGAACTCGGAAGGAGCGGTCGGAAAGATAGGATCGGAGTACTAGGTATAAGGACTGTGGTAGATGGATTTTAAGCTTGAAGAGTAATCCGGCGTGCCATACCCGGTCAAAAGCTTGCGCTATGTCCAGAAATGCACCCTTTGTAATACTTGTAAGCAGAAATAAGTATTTTCAGACAAAGGGAAAGTAAAATAAAAAATTATTACGCTATATTTATTTATTTTTTATTATTGGTATTTTTATTTTTATAAGAAACCTAATATATACAAATTTTAATATTTATATCGGTGTAATCTATACAATTAATTATTAAATAATACCAACAATAGCATTTATAAAAGCCGCATTTGTATATTTAAATAGTACTAGCTGATGTACCCATCGTTGACGGGTGTATAGTTAAAATTTGAGAATCTTTTTTTGAGATGGATTTTGTATTATGGGGGAGGAGGGTCCAAATTCAATTTCATAAAATTGGGTCAGGAGGGAGGAGGGGGATTGTTTTGAAATTTTTTTATGGCGGGGCTTATGGAAATCAAGGTTTCGCAATAGTCATAACAAAAACATTGTTATTCGGCTATTTGTTTAGGTACCACACAACTAAACCGACCACCACCGATCCATTAAAATTTGTTAAGTGTTTAATTTTCATTTATGATGAAGCGAGGAGATTGTGGAGTCGATTAATTAATCAAAAAGAGTTGTAGTCTCTCCACTTCTTTAAACTCTGCTGAGTTTATCGCTGGAAAATACCAAAATAACATTGGACATTGAGTCACCTACATCCGTGTAAAATTAGAACTTGATCTGAATATTGTGGCGGGCGGGGTGAAATTTTTGGGATTTTTTTTCGGATTTCCGGCTAATCCGTTTGGTTAATCCTAAAAATGTATACGACAACATTTGTTAGGCTCGGGAAGTTGAATCGAATGACACCTTGAACGGGAAGATCGAACAAAGTTGAAAAATGAGTGTGTTTTACCGTTTTATGTGACAACGCGTTACAGATGTTCGGTATTCCGGATTTTTCCGTTGAGTTGTGATAATTTTTTCCATCAGTTGAGTAGTACAACTTTTAAATGTGGCTCGCGGTAGAGTAGGTTGGGATGAGAATCGAAAGTAACTGCCTAACCGGGATCTCTAAACAAATTACTCAAGAATTCATAACTTTGGTTCTACTCAATATTTTGTTTTCATTTAAAGCCTATATTTTAAGTCAAGCAAACCTAAATGCAATGTAAAAATTTCAAAAGTCTACCATTAGCCATTGCCGAGCTTACCCCTGACAAAATTTCGTTGTAATGCGGACGTACAGTCAAACAAAAATTTGTTTAAAAGTGAATCTGGTGTCTGCAATGTATGAAACGAAATGCAAATTTTTGAATCTGAGTTTTCAACAGAAATACAAGTGTATTTGTGTGTGTGTGTGTGTCTAGCTCTCAAAAACGAAAAGTCGTAGGGAACTTAAATTTCGTATTTAGGGTTTGTATATGCCTGGGATGTTATATAAACTTTTTCGTCAAAACGGCTGACCGGAATTATCGCTTTATATCACCAACTTTACACATTTTTACGATCTTGTCAAAAAGGGCTCCAACAATTTTGATCAAACTCCGTTTATCAATGTATAATTAAGTAATCTTTAATATCATT
This sequence comes from Nezara viridula, assembly GCA_928085145.1. Classification (NCBI taxonomy): domain Eukaryota; kingdom Metazoa; phylum Arthropoda; class Insecta; order Hemiptera; family Pentatomidae; genus Nezara; species Nezara viridula. The sequence continues at coordinate 174,893,029 of OV725079.1, read as the reverse complement.
TAGGTCTTATCTCTATTCACATCGCTCAACAGAGCTTAAATCCACAATGTTCAAAATGTCTTCCTCTAATGTACCTTTAACTTGGTTTATTTTAAATAATTAACTATACCTCATTATTAGGAGTTATGAAAAAATGCTAAATATAACTTTTGATGTAATTACAAGATTCCAAGGAAATTAAATAAAAATTCTTACTAGTATTTTTAACATTTTTTCCTAAGTTTGAAGAAATATTTAAAATTCACCGAATCAAGGCAATGGCATTATTCAAAATATTATTTCATTGTACTTGTGTGGAGCAAGAAGTAAAATCTAGAAATATTTCATCGATATTTTTATAACCTTAAATACATTTACTGTAGTTTAATAACTCTGAATCTGTTATTATATTAAAATAATTAGGTATCAACGTCCGTTTATTCCGAAGTATTGAAATGTAATTTTTTAGAAAATTAAATTAGTGAATAATTTGATGAATCTTTCCTTTGTGATATTCAAACAGTATCCACTGCTATTTCATTATACTTGTGTGTAAAAAGAAGTTAATCATAAAAATATTTCATAGATACGTTTATAATCTTAAATATATTTACTATAGTTTAATAACTCTAGATCTGATATTATATTTAAATATTTAGGCATCTATCTTCCGTTTATTCCGAAAAGTCATCATGTAACCTTTTAGAAAATTAAATTAGTGAATAATTTGATGAATTTTCCCTTTGTGATATCCCAAAAGTATCCACTTACAATTAGTGTGACAACTTTTGACCTGTCTCTGACAGGCAATGCAAATCTCTTAATTCCATTTTAGTAAAGTTTGCAATGGGAAATAACAGTTTAATAACTGATAGTCGTACAATCCATAATCAACGGATCGTACATTCCGTAATCAACCATAGATATAATAACTAACTTATATGTTATTTTAATGTCATTAACTATTTGTTGGCTGTAAGTTTTAAGCTTTAGCTATATACAAATGTAATAAAAGTCAGAAAATAATTTTTATTGAAAGTAGAGCGATAAGTGAAAGTTGTGTGTTGCGCGCACCAGATTTTTTAAAATAAAAATTTATTACTTTTTTTACCACTTTAGTTCAAAGGAAACTGAGATATTTTTTTTAGAAACAATTAAAAAAAATCATGAAGTATCTAAATGAAACCGTAGAACGTAATGTAATATAATGTCATATCTTTTAGACTCTAGACTTGATGTTTGAAGTGGAAACCGTATTTAATTTTCAAATATACTTTGATGTTCTTCGTATGCGACTCCTCCCATCTCCAATATATTTAAAAAGGGTTTCCTCTTCTTTTTTCTAAGGTCGTTCGGAATCCTGAGGAACCGTATAAAAAGTGACATATCAAAAATGAAAATATGATATGAAAATAACCTAACAGAAAAAAATAAGAAGGAAAAAGCTAAATTGAAATAATATTTTCCAGTCAGGGAAGCAGATCAAATAACCATACAAAGAGATAAATCAGGAATAAGAATATGAAAAGCAGTTTTCCTGGTACCTCTAAGGCCTAACTCGTGTCTAAATATTATAAATGTCTCAGAAATGTATTTACAAAGTCTTCTAATAAAAAATATATTTGCTTTTATAATATTATGCCATAGATAATCCAAGAAAAATATGGCCATTTTGCAAAACCATATTTTTCTGTAATACGTTCACGATTAAATTATGTTTTAAATTCTTTCTTTATTTATGCTAAGGGAGATACTTATTTTATAGGTATATAAGTAAGAATATTTTTTTTCACAGCGATTTATTCTCCCATTTTTTTTTCTCCACTCAATTATATCATTACATATAACGTTTCGGGATCCACTTTTATCCCATCTTCAGACTAGAAATTACAACATATTAACAATTATATGTGAATAATAAAGCATTTATCTATATAAATAAAAACAACAACAATTTAATTTTTTTTTATATCATCTTAGTTCTCCATAAGACTTGTCATGTTAATAAAATATTTTATTTTTTGTCCTATTGCTAAAAATTTAGTTATTTTAAAATTATTATGTATTTAATTATTACTATTATTATATGTATTTTATTATTTTCAATGTTGAATATATTACCTGGTAATCTTATTTAAGTCTCCTCTAGGGAGAGTCTAGTCAAATACTGAAAATTAAAGCAAGGGGTCAAACTCCAATTCTTATATTTATTATTTTTATATATCTAATTTATTTATAAGATAAGCATAGTGACTCCCTATTTTGGCCGCATCGGTTTTAAAATTAATAGCTGTTTTATTATGTTTAATGATGAATATTGACTCTATTATTTTTCTCTGTATGCTGTGTGTTTCTTTATATAAAATTTGTGGTTTTAGTAAGTTGAAATTATGTCTATTTGTAATACTATGATGGGCCAAGGCTAATTTGTTATCAGTTTTACTATTTCTTGTATCATTGCGATCTCGATTCATCCTTTTTTCTTTAATTTGTGTTGTTTCACCAATGTATGTCGCTTCACAATTATTACAATCCACCATGTATACTATGTCTTTTTGTTTAAATTTATTTAACATATCATTCATTGGACTTAGATATTTATTTATCTTATTTTGATTATATAAACCGGTGTTTATCTCGCAATTATTTTCATTGAATATTTTTTTTATTTTATGTGTTAAAGAAGTGATTGAAACTATGTTACCTAAACCAATTATTAAAAAAATGTGGTCCCAAATTAATAATCAAAGAGGTAATACAAAAAAATCTTTAGATAAAATTGAAAAAAAAAACCGAAACCTATAACCATCAACCAATAATAAAAAAATGCAAAATAAAATGAAAGGTAATCAAAAATCCATAAAAGATTTTTTTACATCTAATGATAATATAGTTACAGAAAAAAAGAAATCAAATAAAAGAAAATCATAACAAACAAATAAATGAGTCTGGAAAACAAAAAAATACTATAGGTTAAATTACATCCCTTCTTTAACACATAAAATAAAAAAAAAATGTAAAAATGTGTTTTAGCGTCGATATAAAGTGGCACTTCTGGTTAGCCGATCTTGAGGAATAAGTTGCACATCTAAGGCATATACCTATCTTAAATACGTAATATCAGTTTCGTACGACTTTTCTGTTTTGAGCTAGACTGCCAACATACAAACACATAGACACACAGACCATTTTTCGGGACGTAGTTATTTGGTCTCAGGGTACCCCAAAACGTGTATTTCCGTTGAAAACTCAGATTCAAAAATTTTTACGATCGTAATACTTACCCTTACGTATATATTACATATAGACGTAAGTGGAAGTAAAAAATCTGAAAATATAAAAAAATGAAATATTCAAGAAATAAAAAAGAAAAAGTATTTTAAAAATCAATTCTTAATTAGATAGATTAAAATTTCATTTTTAAAGATAATTTTTCTTTTTTATTTCTTGAATGTTCCATTTTTTTTTTATTGGTAATAATGTTAATTAGGAAATCTGACGTTCATGGATCTATTAAATAGAAAAAAATAACTTAACAGACGAAACGGCCAATTATAGAGACTATTAAATAGAAAATCTCAACTTTCAATTGACAACACACTACTGATCTGCAAGACAATACTGAAACCTATTTGGACCTACGAACTGGAACTGTGGGGGAACAGCAAAATTTTCTAACATCAAACGCATCCAATCCTTTCAGTCCAAAGTCCTTCGAACAATAGTTGATGCCCCGTTCTATGTAACCAACCAAACCCTACACCATGACCTTAATATCCCATTTGTCCTAGACCTTATCCCTCAAAAATTTTCCAAATTCCACCAAAACCTTACATATCATCCAAATCCAATTGTACAATCCTCCTCTAGCACACTCATCCCTACAATCCTCCTCGAAGGTTGAAGCTGCAGTGGCCCAGAGACTTGTAAGAATATATAGGAGTTATGGCAATGGCCAGATTCTCCACTCAAGCCATGTATGTCTGGTTTATTTATTTTGTTAGATTGGTTTATTTTTATTTAGTTTAATATCTTTTAGTTTATTATTTTTATTTATTGTATGGTATGAATGAGCTACTCTATATCACTATTGTCCTTGGCTTGTGACAGATTGTAATATCTCAATAAAGAAGTTTAAAAAAAAAATAGATAGATGGGTCGTTGTTAACTGATAGGACAAATATCTCATCGATATAGGTTGTATTAACAGTGTTTAGATGAGCAGGAATCTCAGCTGTGTAAACTGTGTAAAGGATAAGACCTAGGATACTACCTTGAGGAACACCAACAGACTAGGAAAAGAGAGATGAATAGTCATTGTTGAGGTTTACTTTGAAGTATCTATTAGTAAAGTACGAACGAATAATGAGGTAGTATGTAGGTGGTAGGAATTTACAGAGTTTGTGCAACAGTAACGGATGCCAGACTGATGAAACGTATCTAAGATAGGTAAGTGTCTGAGATGTTACAACAACTATTTCTTCAAAATAGGCTAACCCCGAAAGTGATACTTTACATAATCGATTTTACAGATTTTTTGTGTGTGAGAGTGTATGAGAGAGATAAAGAGTGTGTTTGTGTGTGAGAGAGAGAGAGAGAGAGAGAGAGAGAGAGAGAGAGAGAGAGAGAGAGAGAGAGAGAGAGAGAGAGAGAGAGAGAGAGAGAGAGAGAGAGAGAGAGAGAGAGAGAGAGAGAGAGAGAGAGAGAGAGAGAGAGAGAGAGAGAGAGAGAGAGAGAGAGAGAGAGAGAGAGAGAGAGAGAGAGAGAGAGAGAGAGAGAGAGAGAGAGAGAGAGAGAGAGAGAGAGAGAGAGAGAGAGAGAGAGAGAGAGAGAGAGAGAGAGAGAGAGAGAGAGAGAGAGAGAGAGAGAGAGAGAGAGAGAGAGAGAGAGAGAGAGAGAGAGAGAAATTAATTTAGTCAGGCTGACACCAGTTTTTCCTAAGCTATGAATTCTGAATAAGGCAGGGCTCTTCCTATCTTGGCAACCCTATTCTCCTCCCCAGTCTGTAATTGTAAATCCATTTTCCTTCCTTATGTTTTTTCGTTATTTCTCAAGCCCTCTCTTGTCTTATCTCGTGACCTCAATACAATATAATATAACTATATTTCATTTAAATAAGATGAAAATCTAAAGGAGTCGAGTATTGTTATGAAAACTGAATATTATTAAAATAAATTTAAAAATGAATAATGGTAATTTAATTTCGTGCCAAGCATTTGAAAAGTAAAATTATAGTTATTATGACTAGATGACTTATTAAAGCATAGTTACTATTAGACTATATTCATGAATCTCCAATAAATATAACACGTCTTTATATAAAGTATTGCTAAATGTTATTGATTTATATTGTTAGACAACTTAAGGTACCATTTTTTAAAGTATCTGACTTAGTTTGAGAGGGGAAATGTAATTTCCTGTATGTAGCTTATACCTAAATCGTTATATATATATATATATATATATATATATATATATATATATATATATATATATATATATATATATCAGAAATTTATTAGTTTTGGTAGAATATGACAGGTTTTCCCCCTCTTTTTCCTGATCAGCTGTTTGATTATACATCATTTACTCAGCTGTTACTTTACTTTTCTTTCAGAATGCGGTTGGATGTCATGAAGTAATGTGATCTTCGGTTTCTTTTTCATTCATTCAGTCATGATGTCTGAATTGGCAAAACGTTAAATTTCTTTTACGTCAACTTTACTAGTATATCGATCTAAACACTTTGCTATACCTGTTTAATTAAAATTAATTAAAGATGCATTAGTGAAATTAGTAATTAAATACTATTACATTAATTTTTCCATTTATTTTTCATCAAATCATTATTATTTCCTGATTAACAATATAAAACTAGAACTTTTTAACTACAACGATCATTAGTCATTACGTTTCCATTTTCCATTATTTATACGATTTTATACTTAACATGTTAACTTTTTAAAATTAATTATCTTTTTAATGACATATCATATGTTATATATACCATATGTAATTAATGGTATATAGTACATCATATTATATCTATTATTACTCTTATTTTGGAGAAATTCGTTTTCGGTTTTGAAAAACAAATTTTACAACTTAGTTCTTTATTAATTCTAATGTGGTTCAGTGTGCAACACACAACTTTATTTATGACGGTATATATTCAATAACCATACCAAACATTCTGGAAGTATTCAAAATATAAAAAAAAATAATATAGATTAAAGGAAAGAGGCGAATGTTAAAATATAATTGCTTGCTACTAAATAAATTTAAATGATGTTTAAATTAAAAAAAAAAAGGAAAAGTAAATCTTTTGTAAAAATTCTGATGTTTATCCAAAATATAAAAAAACAATTTTTAATATTATTGATAAATATTAATATAGTCTCAATATTTCGCGTGATTATATATTTTGGAAAATTGTTTGTAAGCAAAACTATTTTAAACAGTTAAACTAACGATAAATAACAGTTGAATAGCCCTGTACAGGAGTTAGTGAATGATTTCTGCTATTTCCACTTTAACAATATCCATCCAGGATTACTAACCTAATTTCTCCTTTATTTAATTATCAAATTCATTCATAGTTTCTATTTATCTGTTTTTATTATGATTATTTAAAATTTGAAATGGCTAATTGCATTAAATAAACAAAATGAAATGAACTTTAGAAGATGAAATTTTGAAAATTCCATAAGCCCTGTTAGAGAACATCAATGATGATAAAGCTTCTTTAAATTAAAAATCACTTCATTATACATTATCCTAATGAGTTCAATCAAATCTATCAGAATCGTTTTTGAAAAATGTACAAAATCGATTATATATAATACTACTTCGGGTAAGCCAATTTTGATGAAAAAGTTGCTACATCCCAGGAATGTACAAATCTTAAATACGTAATTTCAGTTTCATATGGCGTTTTATTTTTTAGCTAGACTGTTCACATACACACTAATACAGAACAAGTTGCGAGACTTGGTTATTTGGACTCAGGGGACCTCACAACGTGTATTATTTCAAAAGCGGATTCAAATTTTTTCACGATCGCAATAATTCCTCTTACTATATATTTCATATATAGATAAGTGAAAGTAAAAAGGCCTATCTGATTTTAAAGGCAATCGAATTTTACATTGATATAGCAATATTTCTCAGTCTTATACCTTTAACCTGTTCATATATTCACAGATCATTTTGCGAAACCAAGTTATTGGAACATAGAGAGCTATATAACATATTTTTTTGTTAAAACGGATTTGAACTTTTTCAGAATTACAATATAGGTTTCATATAAAGGTAAGAAAAAATTAATATACTACATCAATGTATTGTATAAAACTAAATATAAGAGAGAAAATAAAAAATTCTGGTCTTGACCAGGTCCTTGGTTTATTGGAGGTCGTTTTTCTTATTTTCTTCAACATCCTGAGCTCACCAGGACACAGATCTATTTTTATGGGCCATAAAGAAGATCCAGCAAGGACCTAAGGGAGATGAGATTGCCTGCGGCATTGCTGGTTCAATTCCTGTCTTTCTCAATTGAAATTTATTATATGATGATAGTGAAAGTATGTGATATTCTCTCAGCTCTGAAAAAGGGGCTATCCGTCAATCAATTAACATCGAACATACTTATATTAACTTATCATTAATAACAAGTGCTTAATGTTATAATAGTATTTTAATCGCACAGTGGCAATTTGATAACTTTGGCAATGGACCAGTTTCCAAACTCAGCACTAATTCAATCGATGGAATCAAATAAATCACTTGAATCAGAAATGGACAACGATTAGACGAACGGCCTGCAGAATACATATATAAAAAAAAATAAAATATATTATTAAGAAATACCACAATACTGAATAGTTGAATTTATAACAGAAATAAATATAGATGAAAAGTAAAATAAATACAAATACTAAAGTAAATTGAGATATAACAACAGTGAGGTGATTACTGGGTTCATCCAGCAGATTCGTCGACCTTAATGATGACCGCTGAGCCATTGGTAAATCAATAGAAGTAGAGATGGGTGGGTGAATCAAGAATCGAATCAAATAATCGTTCATAAGAATCGATTCACCACAATGATTAAATCGTTGAGAATCAATTTAGTTAAAAGAATCAAACTTTAAATAGAAGAATATAAAGACATACGTGCTTTTACATATAGGTGATTTTCATCGATGACTTTAGAGACAGTCCGATGTGTTAATCACGTAAACGATAACCTCAAGGCTCAATTTAGAAACTTGTAATATATTTTTAGGTAAGAATGTATTAAACGAAATCCTCTTCATTCAAAAGAGTTGAGACCTTCCAGTATTGAGTATTAAGAAAAAATCCTTCATGACTGGCGAACTCTAAAAATGGATAAAAAAAAAAAATAAACGACAATAACTACCGTTTGATATATATATATACAAATAACAAGATATAATACAAATTATTTTCGAATTACTAATATATCAAGAAATGGATCTGCAAAACATGATTTCATTGGCTAATCAATCATTGCTGATCCATTAAAAATGTGTTGGACTTATAGTTAAAGTTATTTTTCTCATCACTGCCTCAGATAGGGGGTTCCAGGAACCGCATTTATTTGTATTTAATACTTATATTGGTATTTATATCGGTCCCAGAAGGGAACCGATCTACCGAAAAATATATTAATGATGTATTTAAATGTTTAGATACCACCGACCCCCTACTGTAGTATCCTAGATTGAACCATATAATTTTTATTGGATTTCTTTTCTAAAGGTATCATGTTTTTCAATTTACTATTTGTTCTATATCTAATTGGTGGCATGCAGGGTAGATGGTAAAAGTACTAAGATGGTTTACTAACTATTATATTTACAAATTTAAATAACCAAAAACATCTATATACAAAATAATAACTAAACCTATATACATAATGAATAGTTGAGAATCATACTGGAGGAGAATGCTTGATGTTCATCTTGCTCCCTCCGGCTGTCTTCTAGCCTGAGTCCCAGCTATCAGTCCAGATCTTCCTCTCTCCGCTTCTCCTGATCAAGTCCTAGCCTGTCTCCTTCCCAGCTTGAAGTCTCCTCAGCTGAGTCCCAAAAAGAAGTCCCTTAGTCCTCTATTTCCCACCTTACTTCATCCCCCTCTCTTTTGGTAGTCTTCTCTGATTGGCTGAATATTCCTATCCTAAGGGATGACCACGCCCTCTCCCCCAGGCCAAGGTAAAGCAGCAGGTACAGATTTACGTATTTCTGGTGGAAGGTGTGAAAAGGTCTTTCGGGATCCTGTTTAAACACTCAGTTGTCGGTCTTTGTCGGTGGTTCTTAAGGGTTTTTATTACCACTTACAAAAGGTTGCCCTCGTAGGTCGTTACCCTAGCTCAGGTACCCAACCGCCAGATGTGAGCACTTATGATGTTTATTTATTTATACCTTTAAAATAATTATTCCACCGCCGGTCTTTACAATACATAGCAAATTCAACTTTCAGTATGACATATGTAGTAAAGGGAGTTATTGCTATCTTGAAAAATATCGAATCTAAGTTTTCAACCGAAATATATTTTTGTAGGACGCTGATTCTACATAAAATAATTTGCAAACAGATTTATGTATGTATCTCAGTGTGTTAGAACATAGATATATGGAAGTCCGATGCACAGAGTTTGGGCTGTATTTACCTGATCATTTGAGTCTGTTTACTCATCCTTTTTACGTCCAAAATATTTTAGATATTTATGAACTTCAAAAAGTATGAATAAATCATGAATTTATTAATTACTAAAATATACCTAAATGACTTGCCTTTAATAATGTACATATTCGGTACCATTAGCCTGTATCGTTCCGTAATTACTTATCCCATTGAGTTTGCAATTCAAATTAATAACAAAATTTACATAATTCTCTCGTCAAAGCTAATAGCTACCTCAAAGCCCTTCCGATAGTACACAAATAATCCGCAAGACCAATTTTATATCGGTTAGTTTAGATTAGAGTAGTGGAGATTATCGGGTCGCTAAGAGCGACACTATATATAATCCATAGGACGAAAAAGGGTTTATACCCTGATTTCCCTGAGGAGGTAGGGGACGACCCAATTACGTCAAACCCGTTCTTGAGGGAAGACCCGGGTATCGGTAGGTCTAATCCCGAATCCAACCTAAAACCGACCTAAAACCCTCAGAGCTTTATTAATAATAACCAGTAGCGGATAATTTCTGAGCCATGATAAAGGCCATCTTTATTGGTTCGTTACACGGTTTTTGTACTCGACCCCTTCTATTCTTCTCTGGACCCCCTTTTCCCTGTGTATTTTTCATTTTTTTTTTTCTTTTAATATAAAACGAATATTGTCCCCCATAAAGTTATAATGACCCCATTCAAGGAATTGTATAGCGTTATAACAGGTTTTAACGATCTTGCGACCCAATTTATTTCCGGGCCATTGAATTTATATAATATATATATATATATATATATATATATATATATATATATATATAATATATATATAATAATAATATCATCTGAAATGGTTGGAGTTGATTTTCCCCCTCTCAAGTAAACAAGAACCCTTTTGTAAAAGTATTGACAAATAAAAGATTAATAATAAAAGGCTTAGCAAACCCGAAGGTTCGATGCAGACACCACCAATCGATTATTACACACCCTTGAGATCGGCTTTCACGCAATCTTCCCACCTTCGCCTCGGTCTCCCACTTGGACGTTTACCATTCGGCACAGCAAATATAAACATTTTAGGAATTCTTTCGTTACCAAGCCCAACTATTTTACAAGCCCATTTGATTCTACGCGATGTAATCACTTCAATTATATTAACCGGATACAGTTCACTCGATTCGGCGTTGTGTAACCGCCATAATTAGTTTAAAACTTCATTTATATTTTGAAGCAATATGTTTACAAATTTCAACAAGCAGGTTTCTTTGCTAATAATTGTTTGATTTCGATGATTTTTTTTTCACATTTTGTAGAGAATTGAATAATTTTGAGTATAATCGTGTAACAAAAAATGTGTTAACTTTTTGAGTTATTCTAAAATAAAATTTCTTTTCTTTCATAACTTTTATTCCTAAAATATCTTTGGGAGGTGGTGCATGAATTTCTTTCCTACCTCAAGGAGAAGGAAACGTTCAAAATTATGGCTCAATCTTGAGATTTCATAAAGAATTAACGAATATATGGCATAAAACCTTTGATAAATAGTATAAACTTCTCTCTCAATCATAGAGACTTCAAGTTGACGAAATGAGACATCTATTCCATCGCAGCACAACAATTGAATCGGTGAGTGCAGAAACTACTTCAGTAAACAAATTTGAAAAATCGTTTTCGATGAAAAGAAGCTTAGAAATCTGTTCCGTAAATACATGACGTATTTTTCGAGTATTGAGCGCATAAATAACATGAGTCAGTGACTGACGTGGTTTCAGCACCCACTACCGGATCGCATGACCAGCGAAGATGGGCATATTTATATTAAAAAAAAAATACGAATACAATTTATATTTATAGTGCTTATACTTACATCCATAAAAAGAAATATGAATACAGATGATATGTATTCACGGCTGTTAATATAAATACGGCCGTATTCACGATTGTAAAAGTGAATACGGATATATTTACACCAGTATTACATTTTTACGGCAGTACTGACGTTTATCAAAATGAATACGCGTAAATTTAAAGAAGTTAATAGAAATATCTGAACACAACCTTCTTAATGAATACTCTTATTTATTAAAAAAAATATATTTACTATATGTATAATTTTATTTTTTTATATAATATTATATTCTTTGTATTACAATACGTTATGTTAATTATGTCACAATTTATTAAGTTATGTTAATTATCACTCGCAATGTTCGTAAGTAACATAAAATCCCGAGCCTTTGTGTTTACACTTATAATCAAATTGTTATAATCAAATTTTAAATTGTAAAATAAATTAAAATTGTTATAAAACAAATTGTTAATTAAAATATATAAACTTTTAATCAATGGTTAGCTTTCTCCAAGTTTTCCGGTTGAGTGCAGAAACATCATTGGTCCGAATAAAATTTTTAATTTATGTTGAAATTAGGTAATTTTTTGATGACAGCAACATAAATGCATGTTATGACAGGAAAAAAACAGTTCAAATATTTGAAAATTTGGGAGAATTATATCGTTTTTTCTCTTTTCTGAAAAGAATTGAATTATGTGACTGAAGTGGTTTCTGCACTCATCGATTCAATTATCGTGAGGCTGTGTCGATGCGAACTCTCTGCATTGCATTGGTATTGGTGTCCGCATTAAAAACGTCAAGATCAAGAACAAAATCCCAATTTGTTCTACATCGATACACCGACATACCTCCGCTCTAGTATTAAAGCCTAGAGATATGTTAATATCGATTTTATTCATTTTCGAAATAAATACTTTTTTATTTCTTAATGATATTTACAACTGTATCAAAGAAATACATTTTGGAAATTTGAACATATGGATATAATGGCGTGAAAACACTTGTTGAGTAACTACCCAATGGTGTAGCACTCTAATGATATGTCTAAACTAGGAGATCACGGGGCCATCCTATTTCAAACGCCTCGGGGGTGATCTGGAAATGAAGAGGAAGCAAGATTAGAAACGAGAGGGTTGGGATGATTCTGAAGTTTATTATGGAAGGATAGGTATCTGGATTGGAGGAGGAAGGAACATTAAGGTCTTTATAGATAATTTTATTAGTGACAAAGTAAGGAGCATTGATGGTTTTACAAAGGATTTTGAATTGTAAGGATTGGGTACGAGAGGAATTTGAAGGTTTGGTGGAGCCCCATAGCTCAACTCGTTAAGTCCAAATAGGCCTTTATAGTCATGTATATGAGTCTTTTGTAATTAATTGGAAGTATAGAGCGTTTGTCTAGTAAGTAATCGGAAACGTCCGGTTTCTTGTCGTTTCAGTCTGGTATGAGGATTCCAAGTTTGACGTTGCTCAGCAGGGATAAGTGGAGTATTGTTAAAGGAAACTGTAGGACAGGACGTCATAGGTTTACGACGAAGATTAAAGATAATGTGGTGGGATTTATTTTAATTCTCCTGTCTTGATACCATTCTTTATGATTTATGATGTGTTATTGAAGCATTTGGGATGCAATTGATGGGTCATTGTTTACCGAAAAAAAAATACAAAATCGAAAGAACGATTCGCTAACTTTCTCATGAAATTTCGAATCCAACGATACCCTATTAATGGAATTTGAGCATGATAGGAGTTCATGATTCGGTACAAAACCAATTTCGAGCCTTAGTGTAATAAAATATGTTGTGATTATTTTGAGTTTTTTTTCTTCAATATTACCGACTAGTTTACGGCAACAATTTTTCTTAAATATTGTTTTAAAAACCTTGTTTTGTCATTTCAACCAACATTTTATGGTTGACCTCAATTCAATATTTATAGAGTTTTACATTTCCTTCGTGTAGCGGTCGTAAAAGAAGTAAAGGGACTTATCGTCCAAGCGGAGACTTGTGAGTTGAAGTCCCGTCATACTTGGAGAACTTTTTTACTGACGAAAACTATAACTCATGCGCGGCGGAAAAACTTTTTTTATATATTTCCTCACAGTAGCCCGAAGACAGTAACTTGCTGACTTTTCCAAGGAAATTTGTCGAAAAAGTTCTTTCTCTCAGCGGCAACGGGATGAAAAATAACAAGAGCTTGAAGGAATTTCCAGAGACGTATAAATGTTTAAGTTGCCTAGGGAGGGTACATTTAATATAAGAAGTTTCCTAATCCGCCGTTGCTAGACTCTGTTAGTACAGTCTGTGTCATTAGCCTGTGTAAACTTGTTTCATTATTACTAGACCAAGCTCTTCTACCTGTCCTAGAATTACAATAAAATATTTATTAAAAGTAAATATTTACATTGCTCTTTGCTTCTTGTTTCGTTAAAAACCATTAAAGTATTAGGTCAATTGTTTGCTTGTTTATTTAGGCTTTAAGGCGTAAAACCCTAGAGTCATCAACACCTTTAAGTCGGTCTTTAAGCCTTTTTTGTAAATTCTTTAGAGGAGAATAAAAAAAAAGAATGAATAATCAATAATAATAATAGATAGATTAATAAATGAAAAAAGATATTTAAAAAACATATAAAAATTGAAATATATTAAAATAAATATAAAAAAAAGAAAGCACAATAAAATACAAATATATTTTATTTAATAGCCTATGGATTTTAAGAAAATTTATCACTGTTTTTATGTTTGATTCGTTGTTGCTTAATACTGCTGATATATCCGGTTTTAGAGATAATCGATTTAGGCTTGAAGTATAATAAGTGCATTCTTGGAAAATATGGTTGACTGTGAGAAGGCTATTGCAGTACTGACAATTTGGTGGTGGCTGCTTAGTGATGAGGTGTACATGGGTTAGGTTCGTGTGTCCTATTCTTAACCTTCTCTCTATGATATTAGGTCAATGTTTCATATAATTCAGCTGACTAGAGCTGTCTTGTAGCCAAATTATAGGGAATTTTTAATGAGTTTGTTACGTTTGCTGAATACTAAAATACCTACATAAAAAACTACAGACTATAATTAAAAAAAAGTTTCTAAAATAATACCGGAGTTGGGCGTTATGGATTGAAAATTCATTCGGACAAAAAAATACTAAAAATCACAAACATATCGACAGCCAGACTGCACAAGTTTGTAA